>NNCF01127668.1:424094-458720 GCA_002313205.1 Laupala kohalensis
ATACGTCGTCTTCTCAATTGTGGCAGAAAAAACTCACGCAGCATCGTTAGGTAACGATCTGTATTGACAGTGACGGTTCGACCGTTTTCTTGGAAAAAGTAAGGGCCAATGATGAAGTTTCGACTAACGCCACACCAAACAGTCAATTTGTCGCTGTGTAGAGGTTTTTCATGGAGTTGACGTGGATTTTCAGAAGCCCAATACCTAAAGTTCTGCTTGTTTACCACTCCTGACAAATGAAAATGGGCTTCGTCACTCATAATCAAAACAATATCATCAGTCATGTTTTCCACCATTGTTTCTGCAAATCTGAATCGTCTTCCGTAGTCGTTTTGCTGCAATTGTTGGACAACCATCAGCTTAAATGGATGAAAATGCAGGTCCAAATGTAAAATCCGGCGAACTGATCGGTTCGACATGCGAAGAGCACGAGCATGTCGCACAGCCGAACGACGAGGGCTTGCTTCAACTGCTTGACGCACTCTTTCAATGTTTTCCGGGGTTCGTACCGTTCGTTCACCACCTCGTGCAGTTCCAGGTCTCAAGGAACCTGTTCGTTGAAAGTTATTCACCCACTTCATTATTGTTTCAAACCTCGGAACACGACCATGACGACCAACGTTGAAATGATTCCGGAACCGTCTCTGAGTTTGAATGACGGAACGGCCCGTTTCAATAAAGGTGTTGTACACAAACACGTGATGCTCCATCGACCACGTCTCCATTGCTACTAAAATGGCAACTCATAACAAACAGACACCCCCACTCTTTATCCGCCAAGGTTATCCCCACCTTGCACGACGCCCCGTTCAAATCATCCATATCTCCCTGCCCAACCCTGTAGTTAAACACGGTGAGACCAAATATCAAAATCAAGTATTTTTACATCTACTTCTTGCAAATCGGCCGATAACCGCTTCTACATCAATATTAATGTCTCTCTACGTAGATAGAAGGCAATTTCGTGACAACCTTTCTTCACTCAATTCAATCAATCACTCAATCTTTCAACACCTTAACCACGACTTCAGGTGACGCAGCGTAGGAAAACGTCTTTCTGCTGAGGCCACGTAAACGTGTAAGGTTGTCAGAATCTTTAGAAGAGAGTATTCTGAGGGAAACAAATCATAATCACACAAATTCAGTGTTTCAAGTGCTCTTGTTGGAGGTTTTAAAGTTTTAAGACAGGTCGGGGCCTCTTTATTAAGTTCTGAAGATTGACATCAGCTTCAAAAGGTACAACACCGTCACTGTTCTTAGAATTGTTACTGGTGTTGGTGTAGGAATCAACGTTCTAAGTCCAAAACAGTTCAGTGAATATTTTGAAAATCTAGATAGAAAGTCTTCCATTTATATTTAGAAGGTCCTTCTTCTTGATAATATAATCGATCTTCAAAAGTATTTTTTGAGGGCTGCTTTAGACATAGTTTTCTCCATGCTTCTGCCGTCCTACCACGTCTCAATGTCAAGCTCGGAACACGCGTTCTTAACCTGGAGAAAAATTTCAGAATAACATTTATTTCAGAAAAACAGTTTTTTCTCCTTTAAAATGGAAAGGGTTTCTTCAGTGATAGCAGTTGCTTTTCTTAGGTCCAGAAAAGGAGCCGGAAGTGTTCTGCTAAGAGGGAGAGTGTGCGATAGAACATCTATCAATGAAGTCAACACCGAGGTTAACTGCACATCACATATAGATTTTAATAGATAAGTCGCATTAGAAGCGGTTTGAAGATGTCCATCCTGAAATTGCCCCAAGAGCTTCTACGGCTTAGGGAAGTGCTTCACGGAATTTCAGGTCACCAGACAGCCCGAGATCGGGCGCGCTCGCCTTCAACCGGTGGTGTTATGCTTGCTCAGAGATTACTGAAGTACTATAAAAAGTTCGCCGCCCTTGTTCTTAAGTTGCAGTGAATGTGGTTATTAATCATACTACACACAATATTTTAATGTAGTATGTTATTTGAAGAAAAAAATAATTACTCAACTTAAAATCAGATGCATATTGTTGTAATGAAAGTATTTTGAGTATCTCAAAATATGAAAAACTTTTTATAATTTTTTTACTAATGTAAAATTACGTATTTGAAGGTCGATTTTTCGGAAATATTAGAGGTACTTCATTGAAGAAGATATTTTCATGGATTATTTATTACTTAATTTAAGTTTGCACTTAACCTAATCAAACGAATAAAGATTATTCATATATTCAAACAAGTTGAAGAAGCTAGATGTTCCTCGGGAGGTTTTGTTCTGTTACTCTTTGACCTTTCGTAATAGCGTAGTGCAGAGAAAAATAACTCTTTTCACATATAAAAACAGATCTCAATTAGTTCGTGAAATATTGCGACGATGAATGAGTTAGTCACTGTTCAATGCGACTTGTATGAAGATTCTTTATGAATATTTTAAATAATGAATGTAATACATAATTCCCTTCAATTTCCGAGAAAAAATAAGAATAACACAAAAATTTGTTTTTAAACAACGCCACTTTACCAGTCTAAACTTTGAAAGTGGCGCGAGACAAAAGGATTAAATAGTGCCACTAATCAGAAGTGTCAACGGGTCAGAAGCCACACCAGCGCACAGTGGTTCAATCTGTTTGGTGGGCTGGCGAAAAGTTGAAAAGTTATTTAGAAAAGTTGGTAGCTACATATAAATTTGTATAGAATGGATTTTTGGGCCGCTGAACCCTAATTTGACCTTAAATTCAAAACGGTGGATACAAAATACCGAGTTATTTATGAATAATCTATTAAAATAATGGGACAAGACGTGGATATTAGAATTTTTGTCGTCACTGAATTCGAATTTGTCCAAATAATTAAATTAAATAATGTGAGATTATTGCGGAAAAACCTTACTTTTTCTTAAAACTAGGATATATACAGGTATTTTGTCTTCTTGGCTATAGTTAAATGATTACATTTTAAATAATGTCAAATTATGTTTATACGGAAATAACAATTAGCAATAATACGAATAAGTTTTAAAAATCGAAGTCCTCATTAAAATATAGTATTATATGTACAGTAATTACGTGTTTTGTTACGAGTTGATTTTTGTTAGCATATTTTTGTTCAATGTGATCGGTATGTATAGCTGGAGCTACCCCTCACACCCTTCTCTTTCATTGGGCCACGAGTGGACATCGTTGCCACAGTGACATTCAGTTCAAATTTACTTCGTACAAATGTAAGATCTCTGTAAAGAAATCTGTCAGTCCTGATGGATGGAAAAAAATACATAAAACAAAAAATTGAAAATTATTATTGGGAAAACGAAAATCTTTTGGATGCAATTAAAAATATTGAACCAGTAGTTGTCAATCTCGATGGCAATGTGGCACTTTCGTCGAGGAAAGTGAGAAAGTACGTCGTACGACTCCTTGCAGTCCGACCACGAGGGGAAAAAGTGCTGACAAATATCTACTCATAACAAATTATCAATTATGTTTGTGTGTTTAATACCATGAAATTGTGTTTGTGTGTTTAACATCGTTTAAACGATAGTCTAACGCACAGATCACAGAAGGTATAGATAGCTCACTCTCATTAACCCAATGGTTACCCCTGTGCGCCTCGGGGAAGAACCAGAACTACGAACTAGCAATTCTAAATGCGTGATTCGAACTAAAACACTCACAAATCAACACCAAGCAAAGCTCGAGTAGCTTCAGTTAGTCGCAGTCGCCACATGAAGACCATGTGCTTGCCGCCAACGTCATTACTCAGTATGCGACCAACCAGCTGAACGGGTGGTGGGGGCTGGTTAAATCGGCTCCTTGCTAGTGAAGCGCTGCTACGAGTGATCCATCTGTACCTAATATAATCTGTGGTCTGACGATGTCAACGGTGCTTTGAACGGAATTCTTAGGCGAAAGACGTTGACGATGGTTCACAGAATTTACAAGAAAAAATAACATAAATTGATAACATCATTAAATTGATAAAAGTGTTTATAAATAACATATCTTCTGTATTTTACAATTTAATGCAAAGACTAGTTTTTACAAAATAATTGTTCAAATATAAGATTTAGTTTAGAATTTGAGAAAAATTGGTATTTTTATGGATTTTCACATAACAAAATTTACATTAACACACACAAAATTGTAATGTAACTACGTAGAATTTGAAGATATTTCCTTTACTTTGATGGCTATTTCATTACATTCGACCTCTCCGTTGAGATGTGATAGAGTAAACTGTGTGCTATCAGAATGAAACAAAATTTCTGTGCTGACAGAAAGTATGGAAGATAGAATGCTCTGATCTTCGGAAATACATAAGTACCCTCCGTATTTTATTCCGGGGTACTTCGGTGTACATTTTCCCTTTCAATTTTTGACTTTTGGCCAGCTTTCTAAATTTTGAATCACCGTTCGGGGCTACTCTCCTTCTAGGTACTCGAGACACCACGCAAGAAAGCTGCCTCCTGTCTGCCTCTAGGAAAATGGAACTTTGGTCGTTGATGTTGGTCACCCTGATATTACGAGGTAACTTCGCCGGCGAGGCACGAGTTGCGCTAGCTGCCCCTGTGAATTGGTTTAGAGATATATACTGTAGATAGTACGGTTCGTGTGAAGTGTGCGTGTGTGTGTGTGGCAGAGTGGATGAGAACCGCCTCACGGGTTAGTTAATTGTGATAGTGTGTGGAATGCGTCAGAATTGAACTTTTATAGACATGTCTGTTGTAAGAACGTTTTTGGATGCATTTTGGAGTCCTGATATTTGGCTGCCGCCCAATATAACTTGGGCTGACCTAGAACCGAACGAGAAAATTTCATATGCCGATCATCGGCACCTTATCATACCATTGCCGTTAGCGTTGGTTTTCCTTGTTATAAGATTTTTCTTAGAAAGGTAAGAATGTGAAGAAAATGTTCTACAAGTATCTATAATTGTGACTTGTTTTTTTAAATATGATGTATTGTATCCTTTGCATTATTTCAATCATGTCTGATAGTAAATGTCACGTTTGTGTTATCAATTCAGACGCCGAACTTACATTCATTTAATATGGTTAATATATTGTATCTGCCCACAAGGGTATCGTATTTTACACTCAATTTGATGGAATAGGGATCTGGTGTACCATGTTGTGTTGCAATTATTTCAGTGGTTGTAATTTAAAAAGTGTTTTCCAGCTATATCATTCAAGCTGTCATGTGAGGTTACTTAGTTGCTGTATAAATAATTACCTTTGTTTTTTGTTAATTTGTATTGATGTAAGTGAGAAATGCAACAAAAATTGTGAACCTGTCGATGGAAAGGTAATTTAATGTTTTATTGGTGATTACTTTGTAGGGACTCCTTTCAGTTACAATGCTATGTTATTATGTAATTACTTCGTTTTTCATTAACTTATTGTAATATTTACATTTCTGTATGTATAGTGATTATGGGATGGCATGAAAAAGGGTGTAGCACATACAATAAATTGGGGAAAGGGAACTGATGAGCTTTATTTTTCTGCGTCATTTATAAATTTCCCCCCTCCCGCCTTTAGCTTTTGATAAATGATTATTTTATTGGCATGTTATGGTAGTATCTTATCAATGTGAAGAAGTGGTTAGTTTCTCTTTACAGAATTGATATTATGTAAATACTCCTTTTCTAATATGAAGTTTGATTCATCTTAGTGTTGTACTATGTAGTGGTAAGAGTTTTTTTTATCAGTCTTTCTGAAGCAGTTGCAAACATTTCTCTGGTGTTTCCCCATTCATATGAGTGCTGGTCAAAACAGGTATCTACTTGTAGAGTTCATCTACTAAATAGTATGTTTCATATTCTAATAAATGTTAAATATTTGCGACTTGTATATTTGTGTGATAAAATTGAACTGGGTCAACTTGCTATGTAATATTTCCTTCTCATCCTAATATTTGTTTTAAAGATGTTTCTTTATTATTCTATATATTTTTTTGTGATATTGTAGGTATTGGTTTGCGCCTCTTGGCATAGCAGTTGGAATTAAGAATACCAAATCCAAGAAAGCAGCTTCAAATCCTATTCTTGAAAAGGCTTACCATCAGAAGGGATTGATAAAACATAAACAGGTGTGTTTGATCAGTTAACATTTCATTTTAATAGTTATCTTTCAAATATTTTCAAATAGTAAATTTTCTTAATTTGTGAATTTTGTTTTTTTCTGAATGTATTGCAGTCATTTGACTTGGATTTCCCTTTTCCCATTTTCATGAACTATAGTTGCCTTAAATATAGAGGATATATTGAAACATTTTTGGACCATTCATCAAATTGTTCTGTTACTTCCTAGTTCTGATGAGAGTTGGCTGAAATGCCATTAACTGGAGTGGCTTGAACCCACTTATGATATTTCTTTGTTTTTAGTGTTGATCACACCAACATCTGAATTATTTTGTATAGCATTTATGTTCATATTATATTCTTCTTACCTGCATATTTTTATTTTTAATTGCAGAACTTTAAATGAAAAAAATGTGTGTGTGCGCCAAGTTACCAAGTGGGTCTGGGTAACTTGAACCTCCAGCCAATAATCTACAATATTATTCTTGCACACTAACTTTAACCATCCTTTAGTTGGGTGTGGTTCCCACATATTTGAAGGATAATGGTGGTGGTTAAAAAATGTTATACTCCCATTTTTAGCAGCAAATTTTGTTCTATGAAAATAAAATTTGCCCTGTAACTAGAAAAAAAATCTGTGAAATTAAAAAAGGAAAGAATAATTATTTCATTTACTTTTAAATGATGTAGAAGTGATTAAAAGTTTCTAGCAATTAATTATTTTATCTCACCAAAAATGTGAAATTTCTTCTGTATCAAATTTGCTGATACATGAAGTGCAACAGAATACTCTAAATATAGAACTGAGTGAATTGAACCATTGATCCCCTTCATTTAATTTTGAATGCTTTAGTCTAATCTGAGGAACAAAGACCAAATGAGCATACAAACCTACTATTTTTGACATCAATTATTAGGTTGCTATTGAGGGAATTTTTCAGATGTTTAAGAAAAATTTGGGTTATGATGTAAATAAATAGTTTTTTACTCTTTACCATATCAAATTTTTGATGTGAAATAAACCTTATATAATAGTATGTTACTAAGATATTTTGCAAATTAATAATTCACATAAGACTATTAGCATTCACAAACTTTAATCACCATTAACTAACTGCAGTCTTTGAAATGTCACTCACCCACTAATTGGTTAAAAAGTCTTAAACAAATCAAGTTATTTGAGTTGACAAGTGAATTCAAAAATTTGCTGGGTAAATTCTTTTTTTCAACGCTTCACTAATAAAAATATCTACATAAGTGGTTCATGTGCGATGGCTGATTCTGGAGTATTAGTTTCCTTTAATTTCTTGTTGATTTGTTTTTCTGACTTTTAATTTAATTTATCTTCAACTTTATATCATTAGTTGATAATTTCAGATAACTGCTCTTGCAAAGCAAGTAGATTGGTCAGAGAGACAAGTTGAAAGATGGTTACGTCTGAGACGCTCGCAAGATAGACCATCGACTTTGACCAAGTTTTGTGAAACTTGGTAAGTTTTTCTGTAATCTCATTTGTGACAAATATCTGTATTAATGCAAGTGTGAATCCTTATGGTCATTCTAATTCATTATATTAATTAATTGTAAATCTGTTATCATTAAACTCGTACAATATTAGTAATAAGTGTATATAATGTGATGCTCCATTTTAAGTTCTCAAAGTATGCAACAAGTGGCCAGCAGCACACAATTACTTTTGTGTAGTGAATAATGTGTGCACTTTTCTTGCTATAGTTGGCGTTGGGTTTACTATACTTATTCATTCATATATGGGGTATTCTGCCTTTGGGACAAACCATGGCTGTGGGATATCAATGAAAACTGGTATACCTATCCACATCAGGTATGATTTTAAATGTTATCAATTTATCATAGTGACAAAGTAAATCGTAGTACAAATGTTGTATGTATGTTGTAAATGTCATTTCTTTCTGAACAGGGTATTACAACAGATTGTTGGTGGTATTACATGAGTTCTTTAGCGTTCTATTGGTCTCTAGCTGTTTCTCAATTCTTTGATGTGAAGAGAAAGGATTTTTGGCAAATGTTTGTGCATCATATTGCAACTATTTGCCTTTTAGCTTTTTCATGGGTGTGTAATCTTCATCGCATTGGTACTCTTGTTTTGCTTACGCATGATTGTGCTGATACATTTTTGGAGGTAACTATTTGTCATTGTAATTAATGCTTATAAGCAAGTGTCATTACAATATTGGTCACATTATAAATTCATTTGTTATATTTATTCAAGTTTGATTTTTCTAGGCTGCCAAAATGGCTAAGTATGCCAACTATCAACGTCTTTGTGATTTTCTATTTGTTATCTTCACAGTATTATGGATTTTGACACGTCTTGGTGTCTATCCTTTTTGGATTATTTACAGGCAAGTATCTTATTTATTATTATCAGATGTGAACAGTATGATAAATTTCACATTGTGCTTACAATGGTTTTCTTTTTTATAGTACGACAATTGATGCTCCTAAGATTGTTGCATTGTTTCCTGCTTATTACATTTTCAACGCTCTGCTTGTTTTGTTGTTAGTTCTTCATATATTTTGGACGTACGTTATTCTCAGGGTGGCTTTCAAATTTCTTGCTGCTGGCAAGGTAATATTTGTGTTTGTTAATTTTATTATCTTGATATATGTATTTGTGAATGGACATGATATTAATAAGATTGTAGGATTTTTGCTTTTGTATTATCCTGTAGAAGTTAAAAAATTGTTTTAAACTCTCTTGAATTTCTGTGCAATTTTATTGGCTTTAACCAATTGTGCTAGGGACTCTGGAACAGTTTCTTCCAATGAATGTGTTGGAGAATGAAACTTTTGAAAGGAGGTAAAATAATTTAGATTACAGTACCTATTATTGACAAATATTTTTTATTTTAGTATGATATTTGCCAACATTTTGACTTGCGACTTTTTATTGATTCATTAGGAACCCACTTCCTAATGCCGTCTTCCTTTCTCTCAAGTTTCTTTTCTACTTATCCAATATGTTGTGTGTCTATTTTAAAAAATAGCAATGAATGTTGGTAATGCTATTGTCAAATGGAACCACTAGATGCTGATAGTAGCCTTTAAGATTAAATTTGAACAATACAAAGGAGAACTTGTTAGGAAAACTGGAAGAAATGCAATGTTTTGGTGAAGGATTATCCTGCCATTAAAGGACCAGTTTTAGAATGTAAGAAAAAATTTCAGAGGAAATGAAGACAAGAAAGGATGTTGTTAACAGAAAAAGTTACATGGATAGGAAGTCTCAGTAAACCAAGTGGGGAAAACATCTCAGTGGCTTGTGTACTTGCGTGCAAATAATGAGTAGACAAAATTCAATTCATACTAGCTTTATATTGTTACCTAATGCTCCTAACAACTTGAATGTGCTAGGTATTTATCATACAAACATCTTTTCATTCTAAAATTTTTCTTAATTCTTCTTAATATTAAATTCAAAATACTCATTGTGTTTGTCCTATTTGTTTGGATTTACATTTTAATTCAATAGTAAGTTTTTATCGTTTTAGAGCTGTCCCTCTTGCTGGGAAGCTCTCTTAACAGTGAAATTAAATAACTCAGTCATGGATTAATATTTAGAGGAATTGATTTATGATCTATTATTAATACCAGGAATAATATATTTTTAATATAATAAAGAAAGTAAATTCTTATTTTAAGGTTATACCAACTTTAGTTATGAAAACTGGCACCACATTGCACTACAAAATAAACAAAATTTGCTGCTCAAATAACTGTGGAATGAATGATCCCTTTTTAGTTCTGTAAACACACTTTACTTTTTTTAAGCACAGAATTTGAAAAGATTATATCTCCATATCTTTTTCAATTCAGCAAATAAAATAGTATTTCAACAAAATTTATTTTTCTAAAAAGTGGGTTTATAGCACTCTAGAGCTGAGTATGCATGTGCTACAGGTGATAGGCCCGTAACTTTTTTTCCTAAATATTGTGGTCGGCAAACAAAAATTTGAGAAGGAAACGTAGCGGTATCACTTTTTACCATTCTCGGTAACCTCACCATTCCCCCTCTACCCCTCCTTGAAAGGCCAGACATTTTTCTCTCTTTTCGCCTGCTCCCCTTATTATAAATAGCATAAAAATAATTTTTAGAAACATTTCAAAATTTTTTTTTATTATTCCAAAATCAGGATTCTTAATCTTTTTTTTTTGGGGGGGGGGAAATTGTATTTAGAAACCTTTTTAAAACTTGTAGCAAAGTTGAAGGGGGGATGAGAATGGAATCATATTGAAATAATTAATTGTTTATAGTTATGCCTGTTATGTTGACATTCAAAACTGTTTGAAGCTGTTCATGTCTAGTTTAATTGAACATCACTGTATTCTCATTATTGAGCTTGAAAGTATAAAAATTGTTTATAAATAACTTTACAAAATCAGGGTACTAATAGATTCATGAATACGAATTGTGTTCTAGATTTATTTTCCTTATTATGGCAGTTATCTGATATTATTCAGAACTAGTATTGTTAATTTAACCTGTAATATGACTTGGCATAAACCTGTGATGTTGGGATGTACTGATCCCATAAATTCATGCTTTTGTTGGCTCCTGTTACAAAGAGTTTGAACAAATATTAATATCACAACATTAAACTTTTTGCTGTATTCTCTTTTACTGTATAGAGTTTTCTTAACTGCTTTAATTGTGTATGCATTCTGAATTAATTTTCTGAGAAAGTTGGAGACTTAATTTTTTGTTTTTTGTTTAGATGGAAGGTGATATTCGGAGCTCTTCCAGTGAAGACGTATCTGAAGATCTGCCCAACTCTTCAGGGTCTGCCAACAACTTGCACCAACGGACCAACCGGACAACAGTGTCAAATAACACTGAATAATCCTACTTTGTATCGGTCTTTGAGGCCCATTCAATGTAAATTCTTAATCAATTGGCATGGAGTCTGATATTCAATTTGTTTACTTTTTGATGGGCCAATGATATTTATTTTGAATATTTCTGATCATTACAAAATTATAGATGCATGTTTTCTGACCTCACTTCTAATGTTTTTTATACTCCTATTTTTATCTGTGCAGCATTTATTGGAGGCATTTTTTTTACTTTCCATCACATTTTAAAGTAGCTTACTTAATTTGCGATTTGATGTTTGATATATGATAAGTGCATATTTAGTATTCTCTTGCTGTTATTTACTGGCCCTCTAAGGGATTTAAGGTAGCACAGGTTTTTCAGCATACTGGAGGCATGGATGTGCCTTGAGATACTTTTTTTTTACATTTTGGGGGTCATATATTGTTATAAAATTTTGTTGAAAGAATTGCTAGTAAGTTAAGGATCAAAAGTTGATTATATAATAGTACAAGAGGTTTTGTTAGTTTTTTCCCCCATCTGTGTCTCAAATGTAATTTGAGATGGATTAATTTCATTTGATTAAAATCTAATTTTTATTCTTGACTCTATTTCTACCACTCAATTGTTATGTTTTATTTCTTCAAATTTGGTACATTAGTCACAGACGTTTGAGTACTCATTTTAAGTGTATGTGTGATGGATTTTATTGTTCCCTCTCAAAATGTTCATTTAGGACCATGCATGAGCTGCAGATCTCAAGTGAAGATGGTTGCAACCTTTTCATCTGAAATGGTTCTATTCCAATTGCAGACACTGTCTATTCAATTTATAGAGAAAATATGATGTTATATTTTGTGCATAGTTTTGTTTTATGTGTTTGTGTAGTCAGGTTCTTATTATTACATCACAGCTGTAATGGATCACAGATGCAGATTTTCAATTAAACTTCTCTGCTGCATCAGCTCATTATAGCATTTATATTTTTACTCAGTTGTTGATAATATATTAATTATAGGAATTTTTTAATAATGTGTAATTGCATGTGCTGATAATGAATTAAAATAAATTCTGAGTTAGTCTTGCATTAATTGCAATAAAATGGTTAAGTCGCTATTATTTTAACAGATGAAAGTTGTATTGTGTCGATGGGCAGCATATGATGCGTGTTCTTCGCTATGTCAGTTTGTTGTGTAATGAATATCTGCTTTGTGTTTGTAAACAGGAACAAGCTATTTTTGTTAATATTGAGAGATGGATTTTTGCATTTTGGAAACGTGTATAGCCTTAAAATTGTTGATTGTGCACATTATCTGAAATAAAATTTGCTCATTTCATTATTTGCTAATGTTTTAGTTTGTACCCATTTGTTTTTAATTCTTTCATTTATTGTACGAGATAACTTAAGTCGATGAAAGCTATCTTAGAACCCCGCTTTTACATTCCTGTATATTGTTTTCATAATTTAAAGTGTTTTGTTTTCCTATCTAATATATATTAATGAAGCTGACTGACGAGAGACAACACTCACTGATTCTAACGTATTTTAATGCACTTGCCAGTGTTGTAGAAAGTGGGTTGAGGGCTCATTGGAATGGTTTCAAAAGCAATTGGAGAATGTTTAGTCACTCTGTGAAATTTTGACTGCTTAGTGTACAAATTAACCAAATTATTCTTTATTAGAGAATCCTATTGTAGAATGATCTTGATAGAGAATGATTCACACTAAAAATTATCCAAAATTAGCAAAATATTGAATAAAAGTAAAATTTTGAGAATTTGTTCGTATGCTAATTATAATGTTGGTACTGGTAGCCTTGTGATCATGGTCATATACTAGCATTCATGTATATTCCACTATATTTATGTCCTGGAAACATACAGTGGAGGTCAATATGAGTTAGTCCTGTTTCACAGTAATGAGAAACGTATGGCGATATAGCATTTTGCAGATGAAAAGCATGAAGACTAATGGGTCTTTCTTTTAGCGATGAAAGCCCTCATTGGCCCCCTTGCTTTCCATCAGCAAAATGATTTCTCGCTGTACATTTCTCATTGGTGTGAAATGGGCGTTACTGTTCCATTGGACACACTCTCCATTTAGTATATATATTTTTTCAATATATTGTTGCAGAAATCCGTACAACAAACTTAAACTATTGTAAAGTGATTTTCTCCTATTTTGGAAGTGAGTGGTTGAATCCTAAAGTAAAATTTTCTAGTTGCACTTTTCAGTGTCAAAGTCTATTTCTTGTCCACAATTCTCATATGTTGGTATTCTTGTGTATTAGCACTGCCTAGTGTGGAATCTGTTTGGAGTTATATGAAGATGTATCATCACTTGATGCTTAAAAAGCCCTAAAGCATGTTTCAATAAACCAAATTCTGGTGAGTTAACAAGGCATTTTATTATTGACCAAGTTTTTGATATAAGTGTCTTGGCTGATAATTACTCGCAAACTAAGTTCAAAACAATTGTAAATATGAGAATGAATGGACTTTGGGATTTAGAGGAGAACACTAATTGAAGAACCCTCAAAAGTTGTGAAGAGAAAGGAAGTGGAGAGTGCGACTGATGCAAGTAGAGCAATATTTTATTTGATTCAATGTAAAGTAAACCTTAGTTTTGATCCATTTGTGACACATTGTGTTGATTGCCTTTCTATGAAATGTTACCTTGCAACTTAAATCTTAGAAGTGAATTTTATATCACATCTTTCTGTTACATAAAGGATGACATCTCAAGAGATCAATCTTGACTTCCGGCTTGTAGATAGGGTTATGTGGGCTCTTGATCTGTGTGCCATCTCGTGCCAGTATTCTTGACGCATGAACATTTTTTTAGAGTATTTGTTGTTTGGGATTATTTTTTATTTAATTAACATTGTTTCATCATTTCTGTGTGATAAGTTGTGGAATGTCATGTAGAATTACTCTTCCATGCTTAATTCAATTTTCTTCTGGACCCAAGGAAAATGTAAAAGAAGATTAGTACTGTTCTAATGGAAATATATGTTTTGGGTGGGAAGGTTGAGTAAAAACTAAATTTGAATTTTAGTGACAAATTTGTGATCTTGCATGAAAAATTTGTCCATTAAATGCTTGCAAAGCCATATCAATTCATTTGATTTTATCAACTTAATATATGTTTTATTTCTTATTGAATTTTTCAGCTTGTAATGTGAATGCTCATTGTAAATGGAAGCTATCTGTTGTCTTATGTATTGAATGTATTGATATTTTGTTTGTTATCTTGAAAATAGTAAGCGTTTTGAAATGTGCCTTATAACTTGTTACATAAATAAGTTTTGAACTACTGTACATAATATCTATGTGTGTGTTAAAACATTCATTACATGTATCTTGTCTTAAGAGCAATTGTTTGTTAAAAATATGTGAAATTATACTGCTGTATTATTAGAGGGATTGAATTTCCATTCTTCTAATAAGTAGAAAATTAAAGGTCAATCCTATGATTTATGTGTTTTAAAATTTTCATATTATCGGTGTAATGGTTCAATTATGGATATGCTGTTGTCATTAGTTACAATGGAATAAAACTATAATTCAGAATTTCACTGTCATAGCTCAATTTCTTAAAGTTGTGATTTGCAGTGGGAGATTTGATTTGCAGAAGAGACCTTTTATGTAACAGGTGAAATAATTGATTGAAAAGGATTGCTTTATATAATGTCTGTATTATTATGTGGAGTTTTTGTTGAAACATTCTTGTAAAAAGGATACTGTATATTGTACATATTTTTGATTTAAAGTGCAAGTTCTATTCCATTTCCATGATTTGTTGAAAAGAAAAATGACTTAGTTTTTTTCCTGGCAATTTCTTTGGACTTTTAAAATTGTTTTGGGGTGTACCAATTTTGCAGTTTTTATTTCTTGTTTTTGAAGATACTACCATTAAAATAGGATGGTGCTTATTGTTCTGTAACTTAAAAAATATGTACATTTTGTTGTTCTCTCCAATGATATATGAATAGTTATTATTTTCTGCCTTATAGAAAATGAATGATTTTAATTCTGTAATATTGTTTCATCTTAATGATTCACTTTTGACCCATCACACACACTACGCTAGTTTTACAATAGAAATTATTACTTGTGACACTTGCTTTGAAATTTACAGTGGAATCATAATGCTACTTTAACTATATTATTGCTTGTATATAAGTGGTACAAAAATACTGTACTAAATTTCTACTAAATGGTTGTACTGTGAAAGTGAAGTATGATTGCACTTATGCATTTCTGGAAGTGTTTCTTCTCTATATTTTCTTATTTAAAAATTTTAGTTGCTGTGTGAGAATTATAATGCAAATTAACATTTTCCCTATTGTATCTACCAGAGCAGAAACCACTAGAAAAGCTTCATACTAAGAGATAAATGTATAAGAATGTGTGCTAAATTAATTTTGTATTCAGTACATTTTACGTAACCTCAGTATTTGTACTGTGCTGTCAAATACTAGCATTGTTCATGTACTATCACTGCTCATTTGTTCAGTCTCTCAAATTCAGTAGATCTGCAACCATGAGAAAGTATTTTTCTTGCAAAGTTTTGTGGAGGTTGAGTAAATTCTAGATCATTGGCATTTTTACAGTGTAATGCAGCACTTACTCTGAACTAGCTTAAAAAGTTTCATCAGTCCAGTCACAGCCATTACATGTAATCAATAGATAAAATGTCAATATCAGGAGGTCTTATGGTGCCTTTTTTTAATGCTCCTTACTAGGTGTATTATTCTTAGTTGGGTATCACTGCAGGAACTGCAGAACATGAATATTGCCCCTTGCATATAATCAAAAACAATGTTAATTATGTAAAATTCCCGAGATGTCTGTTGTTACAATATAAAGGGGAAGAAAACATTTTCTGCTTGTGTTTTACAAGTGATGGTTTCTTTTAGGTTAAACCTAGAGGAATCCTGAATCGAGGTTGGGGTTGGATGGAAAACATTCTCATTCAGGATTTTTTTACTGTCATTTCATGAGCCAAAAAGAAGAAAAGCTATGACATGATATGACCTAATAGAAGAAAGTGTGAAACCAAAGTTTGTTATGGTTGAAAATATGTCTGACTTGAGCAAATTATATTGAAATTTCAAGAATAAATTCTTGCATTGTATTGTAATTTGATAAGCAACTGAATTCTGGTTCAAAATAAGAGACATGCTCTCATGGAATGATATAAGCCAGTATGATGAATTTTGCAAAATATACCTGGGAATCAGTTGAGACGTAGGACGTAGGTTGTGTTACCCATGTTATGTATCCTTGGGTTAAGTAATAATTTAAGTCAAGATTTGTGAATTCATCTCTGTTGCTCGTGGTCTTTATAGGCATTGAGTCAATAAACCAATTGAAGTTGCTTATGTGTTGTTGATTTCTGTATATTTTTGTGAGGCCTTCGAGTGGGAAAAGTTAGGATATTTCTCTGAAGGAGCAAAAAAAATTGTGATTCAAGTATTTTGAAAATAAACTTGATAAAGAATGACTAATTGATGAATGAATTCTTGTCTTCTTTCTGCTACCTTCTTTCTTTTATTTTCAGTTTTGTTTTATGTGATGTATTATTAAATGTAAATATTCTTCTAAGAGGTTAAGTTTAAGAAAGACACTGATGACGTAAGCTTCAAATAGAAATGCAATATTATTTGTATGATGATGATGATTAAATGATAATTTCTTGTTTGAAAAATTAATATATTAATACTTAATTATGCAAGTTAATGAGTTGAGAATAGTGATTATGAATTTTCACAGAAATTAAACTAATCAAATTTTTCTTCCATAAAATATAAACTTCTTTGTAATATCTGGAACTTATCTCTGGAACCTTCTTTTATTGTTTTAATTTGTTTGTTGTTTTGGTTTCATTTTAGGAAATGAATTCCTTCTCCATTTTCTGTATTTGTGTTGACATTTTAAGGAAGAGTTTGTTTAGCTCATAGAAAACATATCTGAAAGTCCTAGCCATCTTAATTATTTAATCCTTAAGAATAAAACTTAGGATTAAATGGTGTGTAGAGTTACCATAATTCTAATCGATATTCTGCAATTTAAATGTCTTGAGGAACACTACATACTTCACTTAATTGCAATGTTAGGATAATGTACAATTGATGCATTGTAACCTCATTTCTACAGAGCAACTTCAATACTGTAGTGAGTGAGTTGGTAGAGAGAAACAAGTGTGCCCTATTTTGGAAACTTTTTGCTATGATGTGGATTTGGTGTAAGTGCTTGTAGAATTTTGCACAATATTACTGTCTACTTACACAAATACAGTAGACATACTTACAGTACCATTGTTTTTTCCTCTTTCTTCCGATAACCTGTTTTGAGACATTAAATGGTTGTGTATATAGTTTTTATTCTGTATTGTAATTGGTATTAAAGCATATATTAAATCTCAAATTTCTTTAGTGATTACAAATTGTAGTGGACTAGAATTCATTATATTAATTCTATGTATGATATCTGCATTATGGATAACAGATGGTTTGAAATTGCATTATGAGAAATGTGATAAGACTAATCTGTTTGTAATATCATGAAAGAAAGGAATCATTATCTGTTTTTCTGACATTTCTTTTGCCAGAAGTGAGTACTAAACGAGAACAGCATTAAGTTTTGAACTCTTGCATAGTTCTCAACTGTGAAGTCTTAAGAGAAGTTCCTTCTGAATTTTTCTCTTTTTTTGTACTTTTTGGTGACTTCTACTACCAGGTGTGTTCTCTTCCAGGACAAAAGTGTTATAATTGTTTGTGGAGTACAAGAGAACTGAACAACTTTATTCTAATAATAAAATTTAATATTATGATAATCTTGGATTATTTTGACATAAATAATTTCCTTGTTCTTAAATGAAAATGTAGCATTTTATTTTTGTACATTTGTGCATGCTTCAGAGGAATGACACTTTTCCTTCAAGCATTTATTAAGTTCTATTCAATGATTTGCATCTGTATGATTGACAGAAGAATGGTCTCACACAGGTCAACTCTTTTTTTCCCCCTTAATTAAACTGCTTTATCAAGCATAAAACCTATTTTCATGAATGGTTATTTGAATTAAGTTTTTCTGCAGTTTGTGGATACATAATTATAGAAGAATGGGGTGTACATTATAAATGGTTATAGAATGTACAAAAAATATTTGACATTTTTATTTTGAATGTCGTCAATACTTTGCGAATAATCTATAGTTTGATAATAATACGTACTTGAGAAATTACTTTCTTGTGTTTTATTAAATATAAATTTGTTGGTATTATGTTAATATTATAACATGTACCGAACTATTTTTATTGTTAAGAGTTTGTTGATGTGTTAAATCCGGTTAGTTTTGAAACACCATGTTCCCAAGATGGCCCACATGTAACAATTAATTAATTGGTTTATTTAATAATTAAATAAATTATGTTAAAGTGTTAGATGCATATAATACACCAACAATCAATTAAACATGTACAAAACGTATAATATAAATAATATTTAAAATAGCTTTTAAATATTTTAAATCCTTAGTTATGGCCACTTTTGGTACACCTACCTTAGTCATAGCATTCAATGACATATTTTTTCGGCAGTCCAAAAATCCTTGGATTGTTTTTCAGTTCTTGAGAACATCATCATGAAATTACTCTTCATAAAAACATGATAAAAAGTTGGGAAAAAGGAAGTTGTTTTTCTTAAAATCCTGACATGTCTTCATTTCTTTTTCAAAAATTGCCCGTGAGCTGGCACATTCCGCTCTAATGAACTTGCCGTTGAAGAGCCCTGAAGCCCCACACACACTCAAAAAAAAGCTGGCACATCACGCGAGAGCATGGAAAATAAGGGACTTTGCTGCATCCGGAATATGCATTGGATATCAGGAATTCGATCACTCTCACCGTTTTTAGACGTAACTCATACATCTAATTTCGAGTTGTACAACTATTGGCAGTTGTAAGTGGGTAGATTTGCTCGCCGACATGTGCCTGATCACACTGTCGGCGACCGACCTTAAGCACTCGGGGACAATTCTAGGTGCATTCACATCCAAGTGCACTCATTCAGCCGGAGCTTTGTCTTAAAGAAAGGTTGAATTTGAGATAGTAATTTGTGTTGTGGATGTGTTTTGTGATTAATTACTTCAAATATGAAGAATGTGAGGGAAGACAATTGATAAAATTGAGAAGAACACCCCCCTTGTATCTAAAATCTTTAAAAGTGTATTCAGAAAAACATTTGAAAAAACATGAAGAATTGTATGTTTCAGTTTTTAATTTTGCCATTCCGCATCACATAAGACAAGTCGTTTGCAACTGAAAATTTCATAATTTTATAACTTTTAGCACACTTGCGTGTTTTGCAGTATCTACTAAAACATAAAAAATAGCAAAATTAAGATATTTTTGATTTATACTTTTGAACTTATACCTCAAAATGAAAAAAAGAAATCATCCAATTTTGGCTCATCATTGATGGATTTAAGCAACCGGAAACATAGAAAATTAATTGCCCTATTGATGAAAACATTGTTGTCTTCAGTATTAAATGGACTTTCCTTTGCTGTCCATCATAAGTATCATCATAAAATGGCATGCAGTTTCAATGATCTACAAGTTTTTTTGTTGAATTTTTAAAATACTCCCCTTGAATTCAAAGAACACTTAATGTATTCTTTGACTACTTGAATGCTATTTTTTACATGTGTCATGATAGTTAGCTGTTGAGCTAGTGATTATAGTGTCTACTTAGAGTTGATATTTTCAAGTTTGTTTTTAATACATGTCAATTAGTTACCTGTGTCCTTTGTCATTCTCTTTTAACATAGTACTAAAACCTTCCTTACTGTCTTTTCTGCTTTCCCTGTTCCTTCTTGAGCCACTGGCTGATATTGTCTAATGGTGTAAGCTTCTGTTTTGTCTTTCTCAGGCTTTTGTATTCTAAAGCCATGTACAAAACTTACATGATTATACTTATAGTATAAGATGGGCCATGTACAAAACTTATACATTATAGTATAAGATGGGTCAAAGGCAAAAAAAAATGATAGTGAGGTGGATATATTCTCACGGGCAAACTACCTACACTCGCACTATTATTTTCTTTAAACCTTACTGGTACTTTAATAACTGAATAGCATGCAATTTAATATTACTTTGCATGTTTTAACCCACATTATTCCAGTTGTTTTATAGAATTAACTGTATTCTGGGTCTCTATTTATCTTTATTAGTTTATTATTTATCTTTATTATCTAAACTAGTTTATTGTCCCCCATACAGTCATAAGCTGTTTGTAATTGCTTTTTTGACCATATTTATTTGTTTATTTACTTTCACTCTCTCTTCTGCCTCTAGTGAAATTTTATGAAATGAGAATTAATTTAAGTGTTCTAATTCAGTCACATGTTTGGAAAATATTATTGGTAAAAGACACCATACAATAATAGTTTGGAGCAATGTTTGACAATTTTGAAGGTATCAATATACAAGACAAATAAGACTGCTGCAGGCAAGATGATTGTTCATTTTAAGTATGATGTACTATTTTATGAGTTATAGCAACAAAAATACAATGAAATATCTACAAACACTTGGTAATAATATTATATTGCTAATCTAAATAACAATGTTTTATTCTTCATTCATCTTAAAAAAGATAAGCTTTACATGAAATAATACAGAAGAATTCATTGCCAAAGTATACATTTTTGCAGTTCAAGAATCATTTCTTCTTCATATCAAATTTGAATGGTTCACAGTTACATCAATCCAATAATATTTTATTTTTATACATTTTACTTTTGAATGATTCTGTCATTAGCCAGTTGTAGTGAGAAAATAATTCTCATTAATAAATTTATCCAAAATGCAATCTATGAAGTAAATAATATTTATATCTGACTCTTAAATGTTAAAATGTCTAGTAATGGTAACTCTGCATTCAAGATTAAGTGTTGCTGTACTGTGTTAGTAAAATGTTTTCTTCTTTAAAGTGTTTCTTTTGAACTGATTTACATAAATTTTTGGTATTAAGATATTTTAAAACCATTGATTGTGTATTAAAATTGAAACATTCCTCAAACCAAAATAGAATTTTACAGTTAGCACAAATTGGAAAAGCATGATGTGATTGAATATTTTGATCCTTACCATTAGCCAGTTTTATTATTCTTGTTATTATGATTATATGCCAAATGGCAGTATAGATCCCCAAGTCTTACTCTTATGAAGTCCATAAAATTTTCATGAATAAATTATTTCCTGCTCTTAATATTTCTTGTTCAGGGTTATAAATTATCTAGTTTAGAGCCTATATGTACCAGAAAATGTACTTCCCATTGGAAAGAGTTTCTTCCAGTGAATATATCATTTTAACTATCTGCCCCATTGTCCAGAATTGTTTTGTACATGGAGATTAATAGACTTTCTGATATTTTAGGTCTAAAATGATCAGTACAAGAAGCATATGATACTTTTTCCTTATATAATTCATTACTCTCAATTTCCTCATACTTTAAAATAATGGCTGTAGAAGAGGGTAGGGTACTGTAAATTTTCCTCTCTCCCTAAATTCTAAAGCATATATATGTATGGTGCATTACATGGTTTGAAAAAATTTAAAATTATACTAGATATTTTCTTTGCATTAATTTTTAAGATCTGATATGATGCTATTTCTTCCCTTTGATTTGTTCATTTTAAATTTTTGTCCACCATATGTTTCAAATAAAGAATGCTCAATAACCACATTAAAAATTCATTTACTGGTATATAAAATTAATAATTTCTACACTCATTGGTGCCAAGTGCATTGAAAGCTAACCTTTCTCTATATGAGAAAATGTCTGATACATTTCAAAAAAAAGAAGCTCTTTGATCAGCCTCGAATCATGCTGTGTTGGGGTGCAACATTAGCAACACTGAATCAGGAGTGCATATAGCCCATGGAGCAGCAGTGAAACATCAGCACCCATCCAGAAAATGCTTGGCAAATCAGAAACTTAATTTGTGCCACGTGGTTTAATAGTTTTGCTGGTTGGAGGTGGAATCTTAGAAAAGCCAGCAGCATCAAAGACAGGGAGGTGATCTCGAACTCTCTGGCCTGATGTCGTTACTACATCAAACGTTCTGAAACAAAGCATAGAATAGTATTTTTACTATGTATTGAGTGTCCAGGAAATAGACAAGTTCATGTTCTACAATAATTCAATACTTCCTTACTTTCACTAAGATGAAATTTAATAGCATTTTTTATTATAATTACACTGCAAGTAAGAATTACAATCGAAAGGTGCTCAATTTCATCATTCAGAATCAAGAATCACTATTGTGGCCAATTTTTTCAGCATAAATGCTCTTGATTTCAGTAAATGCAAAGAATGTACAAAATAAAGAAAAACATTTTTTTTAAAAGAAATATTAAAGAAAGTGAATATGACATAATGGCTAACATTAAACCTTTCAAAAGGATAGGATAAGCATTACTTGCTATTCTGGTTGCCCAAGTTAATTATTATATTTTTCTTAAGGGCTCATTCCGGATGTATATGAGGAATGGCTGCCCCCCCCCAGATTTTATTTTTCATATGACTAAACATGAAATTACTACCAAAATATGACTTCTGTTCAAATCTGAATTTAATGGAATCTTAGACGGTCACAGGGTTGAAATATGACTAATAAACGTGTTTTGATAAACCATTTTCTCTCTCTATCCTAATACTGGTGTAATTTTTCAAAAAATTACAGAAAACAGATCTTTAATGTTACTTTTGAGAAAAATATTTTTAAACATGCAACTGCTGAGGACTTCCATGTATAAATTCAGAAAAATTGTATAATTCAATAATTTGAAATGTAAAACCATATCATCCATAATTTTTTTTGTGGATATCTTTTAATTTAGAAAAAAATGCTCAAACATTTTCATCATGATTAATTTGGAGGCACATCTGCAAAAACAGAAAAAAATGATAAAAGATTATGCCACATGTTACACATATTGTACTCACCATATATATCGTACATGTGGCGTACTGTATGTTGTATACTTCTTAGAGATTCACATTATAAAAAAGAGAGATAGATAAAATTAATTTTTTTATTTAGTTATATTGAAGGTGCTCCACAGCCAAAACTATACTTTCATGGCGGGAAGGGTTGAATTTTTGCATGGACAAGTTTTACATAACATACCCTAGAGTAAGCTCTCTTAACAATTTTCTGAGTATGTCTCCACAAAGTAAAACTATGAATGTCATTTGTAAAGAATTCTTAGAAGCTATTTCTGAAAGATTAAAAACAAAAAAACTCTACTCCAATACTTATTTTAGAAGTTCAGAAAGCAATATTTTTAAATCAAGTAAGAATAGAAGGATTTAGAAAACATTCTTTTTATGGATAAAAATAGATGTTTAGACCAAAAATAATATATACTGATTTAGAAAAAGGAGAAGTATTTGAAATGAGTTTTGAACAATCTGTCATCAAATAAATCTGTGAACACAACATTTTATTATGAAATGAAAGAAAAAATTAAAATATTATGACAGTCTTTTTTAATATATAAAGAAGAACTTCCAAAAATGATAAAAGCAAACCTAAAAATCTTTCTCGGTTCTCTAAGACTTAGTTATTGCCCTGACCAAAGAAAGACCCGCAATCAATAAATATCTATATTTTGTAATTAATTAAAAGCAACCACTACTATTTGTTAACAGGGAGGATTATATATTTTATTACTCATGTCTGTGAAATAAAATAAAAGAGAATTTGTTTCAGTTATCAGCCAAACTATTGTTGATCTATGAAAACACTATTGACCTATGAAATAAGAGCGATGCACCCCAATGCAATATCATTTGATTGCATTAGAAGTTACAGCATGTATCTTAGGCCAGTATTATATGATCATATTTATATGCCATATCTCTATTATCAGAGAACTTACATGAAACATATGTCTGTGTTATGCACAATCTTTGATAATAGTTCAGCTATGATCATATACCTATGACATACGTTCTTGTTGAGAGAACCTATGTCATATATTTGATCATATATCTTTCATAATAGACACATGACATAGAAATCGACTGTGTAATACCTGCTTAAGCTATAGCATTTTGTTTTTAAGTGGAACGATCCAGAGCGGTGTCACTAGTCGAGACACCGCAGTCGCGGAAATTCTTTGCTTCACTTGACGAAACATCTCTAAAGGAACCAAACATGGTAGAGAACAAAATTTCAAATAAATATTAATCAACTCATAATGTAAAGCTCTTACGCTTACATTTTTTCACTTCTCCCATAGTAAAAAAAAATTTTCTCCACACATTGTAACTTTTACTTGTAACAACTAATAAAAATGTACACATTTCAGTATTGAGTATTATATTACGGAATAAAAATTACATAAATTTTAATTAAAAACATCCATTATCATCAGACATAATTTTACTTCAGTTGCACCAGAACACAGAATTGTTCAACTCTTACAAAATTACAAAATAATGTTGTTTGGAGCGTGCTAAAAGAAGCTGCCCGAGCCCGCGAGCGCAGACCCATCGCTCTGTACTTTCAATATCCATCCGTCGCAAGATAACTGCCTCGACAGTTTCGGGAGCGGTGACGAAGATCGAATAGATTACTTCACTACCGTTTCTCTAAATTTTCTTGAAAAAAATATGCTTTTTTGAAAAGTACTGAGTGTAGAATTTTCACTTAGTCAAGAAATGTTCTTCCTGTACCGACCAGTCACAATTTTTACAACATAGTTATGTTTCATGATTTTAAATGTTCAAAATATAATCAAATGTACTGTGTAAAAATCAATCAACCAAATAAATCTTTTTGGTAACATATTGAAGTTCTTTGAAGCTCTTTCTCGGGGCTTATAGGAGACAGCCCAGGATGTCGCGCCATGAAGTCCTTGTGCGATCTGTTTTCCGACAGATTTTTTTGTTTTGAAATCTGGTGAGGTACCTTCAAGTACTCTGACGAATGAAACGAAAACTAAAAAAAACTATTTATTATTGAGGGGATGAATTTAATATTTAGATCGGTCGTACATAAAACTAGGTATATTACCATGTCACCATTGAAAGTTCTTTTTTTTTAACTTTTCCATCTGAGGGGTCGGAGAAACTGTCTCACCACGTCACTCGTCCAACGTTGTTGGGGGAACCCATCTAACATGAATAGAGTTTGGCAAGGAACTCGTCGTAGCCACGGCGTTAATCGTGTTTGGCGGGGTGGGGGTTGTTGTTGTGGGGACCACTGGCTCTCACACTTAAGCAAGAGATACTCGAACCCAATCCCAGATCCCTGGGTAACGGATCGACTCTTTTGGAGTGATAAGCGGTAGGAAGATTCGTAAGAATCTCCGAACGGCGACTCGTTTCCGTTAACAAGGGAACTTGTTAAATACGAGTTAGCGGGTCCGCTTCAGGGAATCCGACACATCCACGTCGTCATTAGGAGCAGTCCTATTTTTAGTGGGGAAGCTCGAGTAGGTTACGTGGCGGGCTCTCAACCCATACTGTATGCCGTACTTCAGATACTGACATTGGTACACAAAAGTAGTAGGAGATGCTCGCAAGGGACCCCGGCGCACACTCATCCAGCGCTGAAGGGGTAACCTTTCTAACATAAGTATGGACGCAAAGTTGTGACCTATTGGGACGGTCACCGTGCAGTGCAGTCCGGCGAAGTTACCGCGCAGAGCTCCCGCTCAAACTGGTACAGGCGGCTGGTGAACCACAGGATCTACGCTTTTCCTCTACTTTCGTATCCAATCCTAGACTGACAACCTGGGCAACGGATCGATTCGACGCGAATTCTCGTAAGTGGTAGGAAGATAGATAACCCTCCGAGTGTCAGTCAGCACTTAAAATTGAGTAGGTAGGGTACAAGCCCTCAGGTGCTTGTATCATATTTGGGTTGATCTCTGCCGGGCCGTACGGTTTCTCCACCCGTGGTCACGGGAAGGAGGTTTCGACCTTTGATCGGTGAGCAGGATTGCTCCTCGGCTACTGTAAGCGCATATAGCAGTAGGGAGACGAAGCTAGACGTCTCCCCGCCCACCAGAGCGGATACTGGGAGATGCTGTGGTGTCGCAAGGCATCATAGTATCTGTGTTGGTAGACATTCTCCTGCGCCTCGTCCAGGAGCTTGCTGTCGCTGAGGGGAAGGGTTCTCTTCAGGTAGAGCTCAATGCTAGGAACTGGAGACTTACAGAGATAACAGAAAAATTGGGGACCGCAAGGTCACGATAGGCCCGACAAGCATCCGCATTCTTTACTAACTCCCAGTCACATTATCCTGAAAATGCAAATATAAGAATTTTGTTTGTTATAAATAAATTATTAGTGGCCGGTGTTCTCCGTGATCGAATGAATGACAAATGCAAATTTTGAATGTGAGTGTAGTGAGCAATTAAATAACCTGTTCAATAATTTGCTTTTGATTCTCCCATTTTTTTTCTTCGTGTGTGTCTTCTTGACGTTGGAAGGCATGAAATCAATTAAAAATTTGAAAAACATTTTAGATCATTTTTCTCAGTCTTCAAATGTAATTTTTTTTGTAACAAATATGAATAACCAATGAACTTTATGCCAAAAAATTTTATTTAGTAAAGGATCGGTTTTCGTGAGGGTGTGCTTTCTAGGAGTATTGCTCCCGTTTTTTATTCAGTTTATTTCAAAGCGGCGTTTACGAGCATGCAATAATATCGAATCATCAAAATAAGGACGAAGCTATACAGAATGTGTTCAAATGTAAATGAGTACAATGGGTTGGGTAAAAAAGACATTTTTACTAATTAAATTCCCCCTTTACTGAAACGTATTCATAGTTTAAGGAGTTTAATCAATAGTTTCACGAGGAATGTCGATGTAATAAAGAACATTTGATCAAGTGATCCGATGAGGTGATTTCGGAATTTTGTGTTTGGATGACATAAACGGGATTTCTGTATTCCAGAACTCATGACTTACCCTTATTTACACGAAAATCCAAAATTACTTTAGAGGCTGTCCCTCCTTTTTTTGCAATATCGAACTTTCATCCTTTGTAAACGACGAGCTATGAAACACGACGCTGCAACCCGCAATACCCGAAAGTGTTGCAGATAGCATTAGAAAGGGTTAGCAATTAGAAATTCGTTTTTGAATCGAAATCTTAAAGTAACGTCAATTACTAAATTGAATCAAGTATAAAACCTAATCATAAAAATAAACTTTGTTGTATATTTTTAATCTACCTTTATCTCTTCCAGTAAGCAATATAATGAGGGAGAGTTTTTAAAAAATTTGCATTTTTTCGATTATTTTCTTATGTTCCAAATTTTGAATCTGACAAGGGTCAAATTTCATTGTTGAAATTTACCTAACCCCTCTATCGGACCTTCGGGGAAGGGGGTGTCTCTAAAGGTCTTGTCAATGGTATAAGAAAGAGTCATTTACACGAGGGACGGAAAAACGCATTTTTTAAAAGTACGTTAGCAAATAACGCATTGTTTCGCAGAGAAAAATATAACCTTTATAGTCGTGAAGATTTTTAAGGTTTTTGACAGCAATTTCACAAAAAACAAAAATTATGCAGATGCATATTTTATTTTATAGTTATTGCATAAATTGAATTTCTTACAAATATATTTAGCGTTCTGAGGGTAACTTTTTTAAGATTTATTGAAGAGAAACAATGTAGTTCCGGTGTTCATACGACACTAGACTGTGTCCTGTTTCCGAATATTTTTTCTAGCTTTCATAAAAATTGTCTTTAATTAGGAAGGTATGCATCCTTTATTTACTTAATCTTTGATATATTACCTGTAATTATTCATTGCTTTTACACCATTAAAATCAAAAAGAACTATGATATCATTGTGGGCTTTAGAAGCGGCGGCAAATAAATATATTCATTCTAAAGATAGTTTTGAAAAACAATATTACTCATTAAAATACCAAGAAATTGAATACATTTTTTGCTGTCTTTGCAAGTTAAACGAATGATGTATCAACTATTAAAAACAGGAATTAACAAATATACATTGGAACATTCAGAAGTAAGAAAATTATATTTTGGTGCTATAGAAAGTATTATGTCTTATTGTGCAAGCGTTTGGGGATATCGGTTACAGAAAAAATATATGGAGAGGAAACTAGAGTCAATACAAGAGATTTATTTGGTGAGAGTGGCAAAAGGGGGTAGGACATTACACCTATATGTGCCTAATACTAATATTCCATGTATTGATCGTTCTTGTTCTGCAACTTATAAATATGTCCTAGAATTTATTACCGGTCATGGAAATTTTAATTCTTCTTTGACAAGAATGATTTTGATAGAAAATGATATACAGGTGTGCTCTTCTAGACGTGGATCTGACACTTGATTTTAATGCCTTTTGTATTGCTAGGAACGAGGGAATCTCACGGAATGGCTCAAGACATTTGGGTTTAGTTACTTCCAGCAAAGGAAAACATGGATGATAAAGAAATTCGACATTCTCTCAAGATTTTTAATAGAACTTGTTACGATAAGGGATGCATTGAAAGAATCTGGAGAAAGATAGTGGAAACCAGGAAAGGAATGAATTAGAAGAAGAGTAGAAGCAAAAGAAGATGAAATTTTTGATGGAGGTATTGAGGAAAGTTATAACACTTGAATATGACAGTAGAACCATGGTCTTATAAATAAGGAACAGGGTCCGCAGAGAAAACTAATTAAATGAAAAAATATGTCTTTGCAAGTAATCCTTAATTAAATGAAAAAAATTACATGTTTACCAATTAAACAAACAAGGTTCCCTGGAATAAGGCAACCAAACGTGCTCCCAAAACGAACTTCAATGACAACTATTGCATAGACACATACATAAGTGAAATAGATTTTGCTGTACACTGTTACTAGCCTCCTCGCCATCTCCAAACCCCTCCCCCTTCACCGCAATCTCTAAAAAAGGTTCTTTTCTTGGAACTTAACGAACTGTTAAACCGTAACGTAATAATATGTTTATACTAACCCAACTTCTCTCCGTCCCAATTTCTTCACCCGGAACATGTGGTATGGCGGAAGAGCAGGCCTCATGGCCTGAACCTAACCACGTAAAATTAAGGCATTATATTATAAATAAATAAGTAAATTAATGACTATTTAAATATCTTTCTTTTAAGAAGTATGACACTAGAAATATTTATAATTCAGCGTATATGTGATTATTTCAGCCTTAACGTATTAATAGCATATCGTTACTAATACCTGTTATGTTTCACGTTTAAAGTTTTTAAACATATATTTAATAAATATTCAACATATCGCGCAGTCAAATTTGAAAAAAAACCTAAGAAAGCAATATCATTTCTCCTTCAGCTAGGGATTTCTAAATTAATGAAAATATTGTATATTATTATAAGTAAATCAGAGTTGCATTGAAAATAACGTTTATATGTTAACAAAGTTAATATAGTCGAAGATGTCACTGTCAAAACCAATCAACTTTTCTTTTGTTCGACGAGATTCCTGTGAACGTCCGCGGTTCCATCCACATTTCAGTGAAATTTCGTAACACTACCACCTTTTCTTCCAAACAAATGTAATCTGCACCTAAATCAACATCATATTACAAAATGCACCATCAAACTGTGTTGTTCACGTACTCTAGATTTTATGTAATATGTATTATCTTATGGTATGTCAATCGTATTGTATATTTGGAGGTGCCTAAGGTTTTCCCCATTCATTGTTTATAAATGGCATCAACCATACCATCTGCAAAGCTTATTGGTTAATCTATGAAGCCCTCAATAAAAAAGAAAAGAAAAAGTGGTTTTACGATCACTACGCATAGAAGAAAAAGTCACCTAGTTCGATTATAAAAATTAATAAATATAATTTACATATATAAATAAATAAAAAGGAGAAGCTGTCGTGACGATAAAATGTAAATTGATAATTTTAGGAATTATTAAATAAAATTAATAATGAAACACGAATCAGTTTTGTGGGAATTCAAATAATTTATAAGCAACAACATTACTAGAATTGATATAATTGTTTTAGAAACTTACCTATTATTTGCTGTTGCTAACTTTATTATGTGTTAAGCCGACTAATTGTTTAAGTTCTAAAAAATATATTTGTATTCTTGTGTTAATTTTGCTTAAATAACTATTTTTTATATGTAGGCCAGTCAAGAAGTTAGTTGCTCTCCTTCGTAAAAGCTCTCGGTGAAAGGATATTTTGTTGAAACTTTGTGGCAACATTATTGACATTGAAATCGAGCGCATGACGTAATAGCTTTGACGCAGCAGGTTGACATTGCTTGCTAATGCTTGAACGTGTCTCGGCAGATGCAGATGGCATCCAACTTGGGAACGCGCGCAGTAATTCGTTTTCTCCGGGGGAAAAGGTGTAGATGCTCTGAAATTTATCGGCTGTTGCACGAAGTGTATGATGTTAATGCAATACCCTGTCAAACTATGGCAAAATTGTTCGACATTCTCAAAACGGACGTAGAGATCCTGACGACGCTGGCCTCGAGGGAAGACCAGCTTCGACAAACGCTGAGATCTCACACCTTGTAATTCCCATTCCATGGAAACAGAATTTTCAAAGCGACGATATCACTAGGATGAAGTGAAAGCTGTAACCCAACAATGGCTCTCGGACTTCGGACGGGAATTCTTCGCAGAAGGCATTGAAAAACTTGTACTAAGCTTCCAAAAATGTTTAAATCAACTAGTAATTAGTTTAAATTAACTAGTAATTAGTTTAAATTAACTAGTAATTAGTTTAAATCAACTAGTAACTAGGCATAGGTAATTTTTCAATCGAAAGGGAATTAGTAGCGATTTTATTGCGGAAATATCGTGGGAGCATTGATAGAAAAAACCTCTCATCTTTAGTATATTCAAAAATTACTCACGATATATTTTTATTTAAATAAAAAAATCGCAAAAGTAGTTTTTCCAGTATATTAGAAACAGCAAATAATGAAAAGCAAAAGCTTTCTTAATGTTTATTACTTGTAAAAAATTGTATATAAACAGCATAGTTTTTGCTTTTTAGTAATTTCGACATCGTAATTTTCTGTTTGGCTGTCTTGCTCGTGGGAATCGCCTTCTATAAAGTTTGGATATTCATTAAAAATTTCAATATTTCATGTTTATAAATAACAGCGCTGTGATTTTTTTAAAGAAGTAGCTAACTTGGCTTCCATTGATCGTAGCCAATTCTATTTGCCACAAAAATTTGTGTTTTTAAGTCAGGTTTTCAATGCATTTCACTGAAATGTCTAGCATTATAAATAACAAAGATAATTAATTTGTTTATGAGAAAAATAAGGTCAAGAATTTAATTTTTTTTAATCTGGAAATTCAAGGCCCTTAAAAAATCGTTTATTTATTTTCACTGATGTTAATTAAGCTCTTTATCTTTAAAATTCAATTGGCCAAACCTTTTCTTATTGACAATATACAGATGTACAGCTGTTTAAAGATGGCAGTTTTCACCCCAGACGGGATACATTAATAGGATTTTGCAAAAACTATGGCACGTGCAGCGCCCTTTCTTTGCACACTTTTTTAGCATCAGAAATCAAAAGACTTAAGGGGTATTTAACCTGTTTTTAATAATTATTTGAAAATTTTAACAATAACAAATATTTCCGATTTTTATGTTTTTTTTCAATAACATTTCTATTTGTTGACCGATTTCAAATTAAAAAGTCTCAAGTTGTTGATATTTTCGTTGTAAACAAAACTTCTGTGCTTTATCTTTCTCTACGACCGATAGTATTTTTCTAATATATTGGAAAAACTACTTTTGTGGTTAAAAATAATAAAAATATGACGCGACTAAGTTTTGATGAAACTAAAGATGAGAGGTTTTTTCTCTCAATGTTCCCAGGACATTTCCGCAATAAAATCGCTACTTACTTCACTTTTTGTTTCCAGACTTTTTCCCTACACATTACCTAGGCTAGGTGGTTTGGTCGTTAAGTAGCTTTCGTATAGAACTTGAGTGTAAAAATAAAATTCTCGTAATATTTCGATCGTATTTTGCTTTATCAAGCAGGGCTACTACCTTCTTGACTTGATCATATTTTCACCTACTATTACTATTCTTCTTCATAGTATTATTTTCCTTGTTTGCGATCCATTTTTAAATTGTTTTACATCCTACAAAGTGATCTTGCAAAACTTCCGAGAAATTGGAGTCACGAAAATGGAGTCGAAAACTATGGTAAAATAAATAGTGTGATTTCAATCAGAAATGATTTCGACTACCCATTAAAAAATTACTTGCTTAGGAAAAATGTCAATTTTGTTTTCAATTCCTCACTTCCACGCCACAAAATTAGATGTAGAAGAGAACAAAGAAAAAATTTACGAAGTTCTTTGTGTGATATCACAAACTAGTTTCGCCAAGAATGTCTCGAAATCTAACGGAAGCACAAGCAGTCACTAACACTGATACAAACGACGAAAAAAGTATCAAAAAGTGATATTTTTACATTCTTTTACATGACTTGCCAATTCAAAATAATCTAAAAAATTAATCTTAAAAAAGAAGGGACTGAAGTACATCTCATTACTTCAATACTCGTATAGTTGCTAGAAAATCCTGATTCTTCAAATTTCGAAAAAATTTCTACTTGCGAAAATTATTCCCCCAAAAACGGACTACAGGACTACAACCAATTTCTTCAAACAATTCCGAATTTCTCATTCATATTCATCGCATAAATTTAGATAGAAGGATGAAAAAATAAGATATTGCTCGCTTTCCACTCTTACCTGGTTCCGGCAATGGAGCGGCGGCCGGCAGGTCGGGCCACGGTGCTGGAGGCTGCCGCTTCGGTCGGGAAGAAGGTGGCTCCATAGAAGTCGAGGCCATTCTGTAGCAGCACGTTGGATTCGTCGAGAGAGGCCAGTGTCACGCGCACAACAGGCGGAGGACCAGTTCCTGTTGCCACCGGCGTACCGATTCCCACAGGCTTATCTCCTAGGCAATAGGAGCGAGCAGATCAAGGGCGAGTCTTGGAGCGTCAAACCAAAATCTGGGATTGGCTATCCTGCTCCTGACGTTAGCTGCGGTTATGAATAAGCTCTCTCTATTTTTTAGTTTAATCTTTCTAATTATTTTATTTTTTCAAGTTTTTTGTGATCAGTAGTTGTATTTAGATCCCAACTTTCATTGTAGTGTAAAATTCTTTGTTCTGTGTGAGTATTAAGTGAAAAAACACAAAAACCATTTCCTAAGGTTTTCAAACCCAACGGACCAAATATAATTTCATATTGTTTTCATTTAGTGCTTCATTCAAAGGTGCGATAAAGTTTACGTAAGTACAAACGGAATCATAAATTTAACTTCTTGGTGCATTAAAATTAATTATTTTGCTGTATTTAGATTTTCTGGTGCGTATACTATTACATCATTATAAACTTACAAATAACGTAATCTATTGTTGCACTGCTCAAGTTTCGTCGTCGTAAATAGAATTATTCCAATATTTTACCATTTGTTTTCGTGATCTTTTTGTAGTTATTCATTACAATTTAACATAATATTGCCTTAGTTATTGTGGAATTAATTTATCTGCAGTTGTCATCCTAAATTATTTCTGTGATTTTAGTTGTCGGTTTGTTTATTTACTTATTTAAAACCTGCCCCATTGTTGTACCCAAGTTATCGTCGTCATAATTTCATAGAATTATTTTACAATTCGTTTTTCTTGATTCTTTCGTATTTATTTATATTTTAACACAATATATGGTAGTTATTGTCGAATTAATTAATCTCCAGTGGTCGCCCTGAATAGTTGTTTCAATCATTTTTGTCGTCGGTTTGTTTGTATGTTTGATTTATTTATATCACATTTTTGACTTCCGTAGTGATAAATATATTACTATACTAACATCCTTCATTCAGTGTTAGTTGTCATTTTCCGTGTATTCTCATTTGCTTTTGTCGTTAAGTTGCTAACTATCACACAACAATGGACACTATCGCATTCCTCAACTCATTCAAAGCTGATCTTCAGAAGGCGTACAATAACTTGGTACAATATATTGACACACAAATCAGTGCGCTGGAAGAGGTCAATAAGAAAACGATCGGCGGTTGGACTACAGTTAGGAATTCTCGCCGTCCTTCCAACTGTACCACCCGGTTAGACCAACGACACATGCACCACCCCAACTCTTCACTCGGAATAGGTTTAGTGTGTTAGATGACATGTCCCTGTTTCCTCCCTTACCTACTCGTTTCATTCCCTCCCGTCCAGTACCCAGACCTGTTCACACACCACGCACTGGTAAGCACAGCCGCCCAAAATCACGTAAAGTAGTGCTATCCAGAGATGAAACCAACACTTCCACGCAGAAATCAAACGTGCTCATACTAGCTGATACGCATGGTCGTCAGATGTCCTCCGTATTGCGTGGATTGCTTCCTAGCCAGTTCTCAGTCTCCGGTTTCTTTAAGCCAAACGCTCGTTTGGCTGAAGTTATTCGAGAACTGGACACTTACACTAAAAAACTCACAGAGCGGGACACAGTAATCATCATAGGTGGGCAGAACGATATTAACTTGGGTGGTCATTTCAACGCGTCTTAACATCTACAAAAACTAAAAATGGCCTCCTTGCACACGAACATAGTGCTCTCTAGCCTGCCTCCACGCTTCAACGTTCCATAAATAAA
>NNCF01127668.1:461048-471857 GCA_002313205.1 Laupala kohalensis
AATTCTGTAGCCCCATCCTGGCCCGGGTTTTTCTCCGTTTTTCCTTCGGGTAGAGGCGGATTTCTTATACAGGTTCTCTAGGCTTTGTCTAGGGACGTGTTTATTGTAACAATAAATCGTGAATTTAGTGTTTTTTCAACTCTTATGATTTTTAAACATTATACTCAGAATAATCTATAGTTCGATAATAACTTGTACATGTATATTTACAAACATATTTGCGTTTAATTACAAACATATTGACATTATAGATGTATTATAACTCGCAGCTAACTTTTTATCTTATCTAGGAACTTTTGCTGAAATTTTTGAATCCGCCTCTGCCTTAGGGCCCTTGATCGGAATTGATGGGGTGGTCCCTTGCTTGTTTTAGGGTAAATTAGTCCATGTCCTCCACCTGGTCATACGCAGTTTGTACTGTTTTTTGACAATAAATTTATTTATTAATAAAATTTATTTATTTATTAAAATCAAAATATCTTCCCTATACGGGCTCGGAGCCTCCTATTAGGTTGTAGGTGAATCCAATTGAAATCTTTTAATGGAGAAATAATTTGTAGCTGGCACATTTCATTTTCAATTGTATATTTTTGAATTTATGGGATTAATAAGCAATGTTTCTTAGGTTTTTATCACTGCCACTTCGGCTCCTGGTGACCGTTTTATTGAGAAGGATGTGCACTTTCCACCATTTGCATAGGTTATCGGAAAATAATGTGAGTTTTTAAATTTCCATGATATCCACTTAAAACAAAAAAAATATCGATTTTCATGAAATTATCTATAAATTGTGTTTTGACTAAATATTTGTTTGGGTACAAGGAAAAATGTTACTTTATTTATTTCATGTCTTATTTGGTGATGTGGCAAGGTTCAGGCAATTAGGTCTGCTCTTCTATTTAACCGCGTGATTTGGTCGAAGAAATGAGTATGTAGAGACTTTTGGTTGCCGGGGAAGAGAATCGACATTGGTCTGGGGTGAGGAAAATCTCACCCAGTTCGGCCAAGCGAGGGACTTACGTACTGTGCAGTAGAATTGACCGAGTAACAATAATTGATACGGAATTTGTGACCCTTGATCACGTCGCTTCAGAAAAATTACAAAAAAAGAGGATTGAACTATATTTATAGCAAAAAAATTGTGATCAAGCTTTGGATTGTGGGTGAAGTTAATGAAAAGCGAGTGATGTACACATTATGCAAGAGATGGGAGTACGAAGATTGTACCAAAGCAAATATTTATTCAGTTTATAAAATTGTTATTATTGAACACAATGAGTTTTTTTACCTAAATTATTTTTTTTCTTTTTTAGTACGTTATAGTGTTCCTTAATTTTTTAAAGGAAATCAAAATAAATTGTGTGTGATTAGGTTGAAAATTTCATTCGCTGCAGTGGTTTAGGTGGTGCATCAATGACCTGTGACAGCGCCTCTGGTAACGAAACGCGGAACACGCATCGGACTGCTGATACTCGACGTAACGTCATTGAATCATCCGAGGCGAGTGTGCTACGGCGAACACCTCGTGCTTCGGAGATGATGGGCTTGTGAAGGGCTGTTACGTCATTATCAAGGTAAACGGTATAAAAGATGATGTCATGCATCCCCCTTCGTGAGCACTTGAGCTTCCCGTCGCTGTGATGTCAGAGGGTGAGAGTTGGATTGGTAGCTAAAGTAGGTTCTGCTGCCAACGAGCGAAGGGAACTCAGGGATTGTGGATCGCTGAGAAGTTAGTGAGGCTCCCGTTTCCCTGCTTCGTCAATAACGTTCTTATGATCTACAACCGGCCAGAAATATATTTTGTTTTGATAAGAATATTTGTGTAAGTTTCGTTCCTCAAACTTTTTTCTGTTTTCTTATATTATTCATTTGTCTTCTGCTATAGATGTAAAAACAACTATGTAGGTCGCGGATAGAAGAATGTCCTCCCCATTCACATTTCTAAACATTTTTAATGTCATGTATTATTTAATAACGTACTTTTCTTAGTGCAATATTGTTATATCTTCAAAACATTTCTAAAGCAATCATAATGCATTGGTATGTAACATTAACTAACATTATTTTTTAACACGTTAATATAATTTTATACTATGTTAAGTGAATGAGGTATCCAGCTTAGTTTTCCTTCGCTCGTTCCAGACCAATGTCGGTTCGGTTCTACGTTCTCTGGGAACATCCAAATTCTTTCATCCAATGCACAGTTTTATGGTAGAGCACACCGAACCGCAAGTCAGAAAATAAATAAATCTACCATAGCAAGATTGTAAAATATTTCTTCTCAGTTTTCAAATGAAGGTCTTATCTCGTGACAAAATTAAACTAAAAATGGATTCACTTGTAGACATTTTATTCATTATTTATTAGCATATGAAAAATTAATCTATTAGAGGTATAATGGAACTGTGGAGAATGAGTATGAATTAAATTTAAAGAAAAAATTAGAGGAAAATAATGAAACTGAGGTTTTGAACAACGTTTTTGACTTAAATTTCCCATGTGAATATGTTTTTCCCCAGACATCTTACATAATAACTGCCTTTCCTTCTTGTACACCAGCTTGTAATACCTCGCAATGTTTCATTAGTGTGGTTGTTGTTCCTAGTACTCCAGATCTGCGCTGATAGACGGGTGAGTTTGCGAGAGCTCCCAAGAATTATCATAATTTTGATTGTTTTTTTAGTGCTAAGATTATTGAAAATTATTTTCTGAGCGTTACAAGACATGAATAAAAAAGACGAGAAGGACAATAAATATATGTGCTGAGCTAGGGTCTATGTTTATTGGTGATGTGGATGTGAACATACCGTTCTAGAAACCGTGAAGTAAGAAGTGCAATAAAAATATAAATACATTTATTGTCAAAAAATGTAAGTCTGTTATTACATTTTACTACTGAGGCAATGCTTCATTTGTAATATTTTAATATGTACTTGACAATAGATGTAGAAATAAACTAGCATGGACCTATGAACGTGTTATGTGGATCTAAACAATCAGAGATGTATTTGAGAAGCATCAACTTTCAAAGCATGAAGATACCTTCTCTCACATTGTTTTTTACTTTGTCTATGTGACTTGCCCAACTTATTCTAGAATCCAAGTGTAACATCGGGGCCAGTATAGATTTTGAAATAACATTTTGAAGCACTGTGCTCGCCGGAAATTCCAAAGGCGGTTAAGCCAGGCCCGTTGCCGCCCAAACAAGGAAAGGTGCGCGTTTAAGACTTCTCGTATTGTGAAGAGGCAGAACTCCCTTCCACTTCTGAAAACTGAGATGAACGCCCCGGAGAAGGAAAAGAGTGTGTATGGAATATCTCAGCAGTTGACAGAAATAGTGTTCATCCAAAAAGGCAGTTTTTCTCGGAAGCTGAGGAGTGACCAAGCCGAGGTGGGGTGTTGGGAACGGGCGAAGAGGTAGTCACGTGACCTCCGCCTCAATATATATTGGAGGGATTTCAGCTCCTAAGTGACTTTTATACTGGAGGCTTTCAGACTTTGAGACAAGTGCGAAAGCGTATAGAAGTACGCAAGTTATTTAATATGTAACTTGGTTAGTTTGGTCGTCAGACCACTGAGAATTGCTGCGGTAATTCTATTACTTGCTATAGGCGCGAATAACATAGCTTGGAACAGTTATTTATTTCGAGATAGCAACTTGGAACTTTTTGAACTTCGGATAATCTGGGTAGATTTCCGAGTTAATTCATAACACCAGTAGTTATAACTGTGTGTAATTATTGCTTTTAGATAGCAATATCAAGTAATAACAAGTTCAAACTTGTATTTATGATTTGCGAGTTTGTCTACATTTGTAAATATTCAGAGCTTTATTTAATTTGAATTAAATGTTTTATTGTTATTACTCGTGTGTTTGATTGCTTGGGGAAACCAAGCTGGTGGCAGCGAACTCTACCATAAAGGTTGTGGTCTATGGTTGAATCCCGCTTCTCCACCAAAAAGCTTACGCACATCGCATATGGGCTTGTGGTGTGTTGTAACACCAAGTTAAAGCCAAGAAAATTAAGAGCTTCTGATCAATTGTTTACGTTTCATTACACCACAATTCCTTTTCACCACGTCTTATAAGTGGACATATTCATGAATTATTCCTACTTTGGGAATTAAATTAGAAAATAAGGTGATCAAATCCAATTTATTTCTCATTAAACACCTAAAGTTTTTTCTTCTATTTGTGTGCAAAAATGAAGGATTAAACATAGCTCTAAAGCCATGGAAAAATGTAATTTGTGTATCTCGTTTCGGCCAGCTAAGAACCACGAATGACGAGTGCCAGTAAGGCTCAGTTTTTGTGTGAGCTTACTCACTAGACACATCGTGAATTTTACCGAGATCGGAGGAACAGCGTCTAGATAGGATCCAGATTGCTGTATCCGAGTATTACAACTGCGGTTGTTAGTCGCAGAGGGCGGTTGTTAACCACAGAGGGTGAACTTTTCACACATAACAGCTATTTAAGCTGAGACATGGAAATGGAAAGCTACAAATTTTATCTTGCCCCACCTGGGAATTGAACCCGGGATGACTTGATGACGAGCGATCACGCTGACACCGTAGCCACAGAGGGGACAATTTGTTCTATTGATTGAATAAAAATAATTCATCACGTGAATGAATGTTCATTTGGATTCTTAAACTACAATCTATTAATACAACATTTACAATTACATACACCGTCAAGAATATGCGTGCGAATATGCAAAGGACTTGCCCAACTTCGAGTCGTGCCGAATGCTCAATCTTGGGGAAACTATTGTTCCTAGACCACATAGGCTTCGGTAAAATAATTAGGCTGGCGAACCGAACGGAAAGACTCTTCGATCGCTTACAAAAGATCACGGTTCAGCTCCGCATCGAAAAGTGACGTCATTTCGGTCGAACTGAATCGGTACGTGTCCAACCGAGTGTTTCAGATTAGGGCTTCAGGACTACGCAATTCCTTTCTTGAAGAAAGCTGAAAATTATTTTAAAATCACAAATTTAATAATATTTTGTTTTGCTGACATATTTGAAATAGTTGTAAATGGAAAATACTTTTTGAAAAATAACGATTATTCGGTTGACGGGAAATGAATATATATTTTAGAATGACCCATGCACATTTTTCAAAAACATTGAGTTACTACAAAAGCATAATGAACCATATTTTGCGATGCAAATTGATACTTCGGAAATTTGTGTAAGAAAAGATTGCGGGTAATATCTAGACGTGTCGGTCATTTTTCAACTGAGCCATACTGTACTGATTTTAATGAACTAAATAACTATCAAGTGATTTTAATAAAAAAAGTTAATACGAGTCAATTTCCGAATAAATATTTTTTATATAATTCCAGATTATGTAAAGCGCTTGATATTAATTTCCCTTACACTTTCTCTTAATACTGATTCAATTACAATTTTTCCATGTATGCTGTTTTCGTTCGTTGTGTATTCATAATAGTTTATGTCTAACTGTACGCAACCTTGGCACGGTTGTTTGCGTTATCTCTGTTGCTCTATCTTGTTCCGGGTGTTTATCCGGTTTTCCTTCGGATAGAGACGCGTTTATATAAAGTCGGGAATTTAATTAATTATTTTGTTATTATTAATCTCAAACTTTTACTACATTTAATATCTACGATTTATTTCGAAAAAAATTAACGGATAACAGAATAAATGGATTACAAATGGATTATTTTACAAATAATAAATGGATATTAGTTAAATAACATTTCTTATTAATATTAAATCCACCACTGCCCTCGGGTCTTTGATCGGAATTGATACAATAGTCCCTTGCTTGTTTCCGGAGAGCTACGTTTCTTACCCCCACCCAGTCATACGCAGTTTGCAGCTGCATTTTTGACAATAAAGTTTATGTATTTGCTTCAAAAAAGAATATCGCTGCATGATGAGAGGCTCACCTGCGGGCGCAGGGGCGACGCTGATGGAGGTGCTGGTGGTGGTGCCTCCCGCCCCCCCCGCCCCACCCGCGACGCTCACACCGCCGCTGCTGCCGCCTTTCTCGGGAGCGGCGGAGTCCCGCGGCAACCGAGTCACCTCCACGATCGAGTTGAACTTGTAGAGCGAATGGCGGACGTCCTCCTCGGGGATGTCCTCCGGAATCTCCAGCACGAACACGGAGAAAGTCTTCTGCGGCCGACATGGGATGGGCACCTGCGGGCAAGACCGCGAACACGCGAGGTATGAATGTGCCACACTTCACTAGATACTAAATAATGTGCTGGAGATTAAGCAGTACGAAGGACCAGGGATGCAAGGGTAATAAAAAAGGGTGAACTATAAATCAACAAAAGGAAAGCGAGAATTGGGACTGAGAAATCGGGACTGCCAAAATAACGAATTGCCTGTAGGAAAGAAAGACGAAGGATACTTAAAAACTAGAAATTAGAGGCAATTCTTCGAATTAATTTCAGCGGTTTCTTAGCAGCAGGATTTTTGGAATTGGTAAATGAATTTCTTAAGAATAAACTGTTAAATATGACATAGAAAAAATATTAACAATTTAAACCCTTCGTCACAACGTAAAGTGATATTGTCAGATAATTCAGCTATCCTAATATATCAAGGATGTAAAACATGAAATATAAAATGGTTTATTATCAAATATACATGAGCAATATTTTTATGGGCTTTAGGGCTCGCCAACGCAAAGGTGGTCATTAGAGCCCTTAGCAATATTCCTAGTCTTACCAGTAAAATAATGAAGATGATTTTTTATTTACGCTAGCTGAAGATAAATCTGTAGGCAAGTATCATGTACCATTTTAGTGAGACAGATGATTGTGCGTGTAATTTAATTATACCAGGTTTTGCATTTTGAAAATATTTCAGATAAGAAAGCAATAAAATTATTGTTTTGTTGAAAATATGATGAGCGTTTGGTAATGATCAAAACATAAAAAAGATAAATAGTTACCCAGAGATTACTAAGTATTTATTAAGTGTAAAATTGAACACCAGTACCACCGAAGAATTAACAAATGACTTTATTAATGGGTAAATTTTATAGGGACACTATTAGAAGTTGTCCATCATATTGTATGTGGATATTTGATAAGATACGAACAAGTCTCTTTATATAAAGTAAAGAGCAAATTTTCGTATATATTTGTACCCAAACAAATAATGTACGCGCGCCGGAGGTGAAACTTCTTGATTCTCTTGATGATAACTTTGTTTTAATTTTTTTGATGTTATTTGGCTATGCTACAACGTTAGATCATTGTTACATGTAATAACACTTGAAGGCTATTGACTTGTGACAAAGCGAGGTACGCGTACAGCATAAAACGCTTCCCTTTCCTAGCACGCTGCCATCTGTCGGTGAACGACGGAAGCGTTTTGGCGAGAGGCTCTCCTGGTGACAGTGATATAAACCACCAGTCGCTGTGTTCGACCATTATGGGCGTCAAGATGTGACTGAACGTGGCTGCAGAAACTTCTCATTTAAAATATTTACACAGAGTATCACATATAGATGTCATACCTCTTTCTTTCGGTTAAGGTAGAGTGACATTAGATTTTTATGATTAAATAAAAATCCAAAGGCATTCCAATTCTTGTTGGTTTGTATCCAGAGCCCATAGTTTAGTCTAGTTCGAGCACTTTGTAAAAATTAGCCAAACAAGTATATCTTCTTATGACTCTTTTTTCTCGATTATTGGTTAGTGAATTTCTTTTTATAAGGATTATCTCGAGAAGTGTCCCGTAAAGGAAACAGCTGTTACTCCTAAATCTTTAGTGAGCATCCATGCATAAGGTGGTTACCACATCATTATATTTAGGGAAAACACGTTCTGTATCTAACGAACAGATAAATGTGGTCCGAGTATTGATGGCTTTGTGTTCCTGTTAGGCAAATTTCATTATAACTTTTCATTATTAATATGAAATGAGGATGGATCTTTTATACTTTTTCGCTGGAAAATTTCCAGAAACATTAAAAAGTCAGTTCCGCCATTCTTTACACCATGCGGCTAATACTGAGCAAATAATATTGGCTCCTTGAAAATAAATGGCAAACTGAGAGAGTTAGTCGGAACTTTTTAAACAACTTCTCAAATTCTTTGACGTGCTTGAAATCCGATCATTTCATCTCTACCGTCTGGAGAGCAGATCTGTTAGGAGCGGAAGTCTGCTGGATTCCTGTGTTTCAGAGTTCAGATGAAGATAATTCAATTATATTGTAGCAAATAGCTCATTGGGACAGTGGCCCGAGAAGATAACGATCCTCGTGATTTCCCCAATTTATGTAGTCATCAAGAACTTGGTCCGAGTATATCAGCACTCACAACAATGTTTCTCCATTTTGAAAGAAAATTGTGACTGATACGATGTACAATGGCGAAATATTTATACAGTAGCCATTTTCAATTCTTCAATTATGATTTTTTACGTTTCATTGGTCTATTCTGTTTGAATTTGTAAGCAACCTAACGCAGGAAAACTGCGGATATACAGGTTGAAGCAATAAGAACCTTCACCTCAAACTTCCAAAACGAATAAAGATACAACAGTAGAGTAACAGAACCAGGAGTATTTCAACATTTTGCGATATCGACAAATGAAATGATGGCTCCATTAAAAGTGTCGAGTGATCTCGCTCCAGAGCGAGGCAATTTCAGTACATTTTTTATCTTTCTGCTCCTACTTTCTCGGGTTTTAAATTAACGCTGAAAAAAAAATCATAGATCCATTTAAAAATCAAAAACAATGTAAATACTTCTGCAGCTTGAAAAGAAGCTTGCTCGCTTATATTACTTAATAATTGCTCCAGGTTGTCGTTCGCAGTCTGTAATTTGTCATTTACTGTCAGGAAAGCAATTATTACAAAATCATTTGAAAATGTAAAGCAGTTAGGTCTATATTAAGACTTATCTCAGTGAGAGCCGCACTTTCATATCTTAATCCGTTTATTGTCTGTCTTCTGAGGGAAGACAGACAGGTTCTGTGCCAGGTTCATTAAAAAATTAAACCAATTAATGTATATTCCTTCACAAGGATACAGACGTTCTATGCTCGAGCGTGACGCTTGAACGATGGCGGCGATGGCCGGGCGAGTGGGAAGGGAGGAGAGTGCGTGATTCGGCGTGAGGGAGTGAGCATGCGAGGCTGGAAGAAGCGAGTTCTTAAGAAGGCGGTAGCTTTTCCACATGGTCTCGGACTAACACATTGTGTGAATAATGTGTGGCAGGAAACGCGAACCTTTGGAAGGTGATGGTAAAGCTAAATTCGTTTCCATGTGTTGCTACATTTAATTCGTGTGAATAGATGGTGGTTGAAGCCATGATGTCTTCACGGTCAGTGACCATAGGTCATGAATGAAGCACGGATGTTATCTGCTGTTGTACTTGTCTTTAGGAGGAAGAGGAGAAAGAGAAGAATGCGAACATCGTGTAACGAGGTTGTGAAGTCCATAGAGGTATTGTGGTGGAATTAATAATAATATAATAATAATAATAATCTGGGTGTTGTAACAATTGTTAAATTTGTAAGTGAGATGGAACTATTTCTGGCACTATTAAAAGAAACAGTGACGTCAAAATTCGCACGTGTTGGCGCTCATGCCTCACATGAGCTCATTACCATGGAAAATATATACGAGAATCAGTAAGTGTCTGAAAAGTCAATTTGCCTTACTCAGTCGTCTATTTTTTTACCAATGTTGATTTTGATCGTCAAAGAAACTCTACTTGTGTTAAGATAAAAAATAGAAAAATCAGTCAATTTGTAAATCTAATTAATTTTATGCTGTGATGTTCAAATTATTTTGGAGTAATGATTAAGAATGAGATTTATGAAATGTTGTGGCAGTATTAAGACATTCTGTGTTAATGCAAAGAAAACCAATTAATTTGTCTCTGATTAACGTCATGATGTGGTGTTCAACTGCTTTTGGAAAGGGAAATGATTAGGAATGCTGTTTACGAAATGGCAGGGCATTGATTAGTTCAATTTGTTTCAAGGAAAAAATCAATTCAACTGTTTATCTCATTAATTTCATTATGTGATGTCGAAATTATTTTGGAAGTGTGAATGGGATGTATGGAATAATGTGGTATTATAAAGACATTTGTGTAAAAAAATTGAAAATTGTCTCCAATAAATCACGTTGTTCTGCACTCGAGTCAATCGAACCTTACGTCCTTAATTTATTTATTTATTTATTTATTTATTTATTTATTTATTGACGTACAACAGTTATCTGGTTGAATCTTATTGAATGCGTATCGCGAAAGTGTCTCTGTCTGTTTGTTACCTGATCACGACTAAACCACGGAACCAATTGGGATGAAATCTGGCAAGGCAATAGTTTATATGCCCAGGATGAACATAGGCTAACTTTTAATTTAAAAATGTGTGACCAGAAAGATAGAAATTATTTTTGACAATAAATGTCGATACAAAAGGGAGTTATATTTGCTTACGCTGCCTAAACGATTAGAGACAGGTGACTATGAATTGCAATACTGTTTGCCTCAAAGAGTTCTACAATGAAGTCCGCGATAGCATATGTCTATCAACGAAAACTAACCTAAATTATTGATAGAACGTTATTAAAAAATAGGAATGTTAAAATGCTTCAATTTAAGAGAGTAATTTAAGAAGGAAAAAAATCAATCATTATCAAATTTAAGGGTTTATTTGTTTCATGCATTTATCAAAGATAGAACGCATCATTAAATAGTAAAATTTCGACGAATAGTTTAGATTTTACAAGAATTTTAATGAAATGGCGCAGCCGCATCATGTCTCGGAAGCAAAAATTCGACCGACGCGGCT
>NNCF01127668.1:472033-489460 GCA_002313205.1 Laupala kohalensis
ATATATATATATATAATATGTCAGTTTGAAAAATTAAAAATCATACATAAAATATTAATTATTTATTGTATTTTCTTCGTATTTGGTATCATATTCGTCATTTATACATAGATACAAAAATGTTTGTGATATGTCTATAAATAAATGAAATAATTTTTCAATTCCACTAGGGGAGTAATCTGTACAACGTGCTGACCAAGCAAGAAAACTTTCTATCATTGTCATCCTCTATTTTAAATGGTATGACAGTATATTTTGGGGTCACTCAACCCAGAGCATCCAACCTTTCAAAATACAAAGGAGAACGGTACAGATGAATGTAAATATCAACGAATGATTTATAAGGTGAGGTGCAGACAGAGGTTGTACAATTAGAAATAATACAAGAGTGTCGTCTACTGTCTGTCGTATCGTCTTCTCTGTCATTACGACAGAGTTCGATACCCTTGTATTATTTCTATATATCGACCTCAAGATTCATGTAAACCGCTGTCAAGAGAATTAAATAAACTTTCTCTTTCTTGTAACCTATTTACTTGTCTGAATCGATGGCGTATGTTATGACAAAATTACTTAAGTGCTCACCTCGTTAAAGCAATTTCTCTTGTTCATCTACAACACAATCGACATAAGGACAGCTCTATCATGTCCAACCACCGTTGTCGAAATGGACCATGCCATTGGGGAAGCCTGCAGCATAATTCTCTTCCAAAACAAATAATGGATATAACGAGTTTGAATCTCTTCAAATTCCTGGTTAAAAGCTTCTCAGTACCTACCGCTTCTATAATATGGAATTTATCGATTTGGAATAAGTTTTTATTATTCCATTAAATATTTTGATATTTAAGTTAAAAATTGTTATAACAATGTAAATATATTAAATTTTCAATTCCGTGTGAAGGGGAAAGTATACCTTGCTATTGATATAGTACTTATGATAATTGTTGATTAAAATACAAAAATTACTTTAATGTATATTTATAGCTGCTTATTTTAGCTCAAATGAGTAATAATTAATCTGCACTCCATCTTGGCACGATTGGGAACATTATTTCGCATCCCAGGTTCTTCTTTACATTTCCTTTCCATCGAAGTTGACGGACCCTTTCATGCTTCCGAAGAGTTAGTTATTACTCCACGTAGTCATATGCAGAATTTTTTAGTGTTGATTGGCCATAAGCATTTTTATTTTATTCATGCAAATAGCAAAATGTAGCAAGAGTCTTTCCATGGAAAAAAAGGTTTGTTTTTCGCAATGATACTTCAGTGTCATTTTGATTTAACTACACTTTATAATTCTAAATGTACCTAGGCATTTAAGAAATGATACAAAATTGGAAAGGAGGACAGCTGCTAACCAGTTCACATCCTGGTTACTTAGAATGGCATAAGATGTTCCTTTTCTATAAAATACATGGATTTATTGTACTTTTACGGGAAAACACTTCAAAAATTTACGCATGTTTTGAAAATATATTTTGAATCAATTTGTTACAACAAATGAAATATTTAAGATTTTGAAATGATCTTGTATACGCACGATATATAAAACATTTCTTAGTGTTCATTACGGTATAACGATTGGTCTATAATTCTTATTGAGTTGGAGCGTAATATATGAGCCTCTCGAAAGTCTCACAAGAAAACTCTTGTTCACAGATTCGAGGAAATCATAAAATTTTTGTTTTAATGTATAGATTTTGACATGTTAATTAATTTAATTTTAACCATTCAACTTTTGAGGTTATTGACATGTTTTCGAATTTTATTTTCCTTTTGGAATTCTGCTTCAAACAAAGTCATAATTATGTTATGTGAAGTTACGTTTACCATGAAATTTTGTTTGCATTTCCAGAAAAAAGTCAATGTTTATTTTGTGTTTACAAACATATTTCTGGTCACCAATTTAATGAAGTTTAATACTATACTTATTTTTTACTAATGTTAGATTGGAAGATAACTTTTACTACTATGAAATATGATAAATAAAGATACGTGAATCAGTTAAATACGAGAATACACTCTAACTTCAATGTTGTGCGAATACATTACTCGAATTTTCAACTGCTAAAAAATTGTGATTAGAGTTGCCAACTATCAGAGATAAGATTTTTCAGTTCTACGATTCACAAATTTTAATGTTTTTTATGAAATTAATACTTTTACATATTCTGGAAATAAGTTTGACCATTGATTGAACATGAAATTGTGGTTGCTTCTTTTCTTTGGACGCAATATTTCTAGTAACAAATGCATGAATTCCTTTTAAATATTCGAAGTGATAATGACAGATGGAGTCTGGACTATTTCGCTACTCCAAAGGATATGCGGGTGACATAATAAGAAAGAGTGTAAAGCACGATATTTCCACGGTGCATTGTCGCGTAAAAGAATTTTTAAAGAGTAAAACATCTATTCTTTTCGGATCCGCTCATTTCTCAGACCCTCAATAAACATAAGAAGGAGTCTAGGTGTAAACCGTTCTGAGAAAGTTGGCAACCCTCAGTGCAACGCCAGCGCACACAGTGAGTATTCACCTGTTTATGAAGCTCAATATTATTGGCATTTGAACAGAATACGTTGCACGGTAAGTTGCAATACACGGTGAAGAATCTCTGCAACTTAACTAATGTTGGTGTCGTGTGATTGGTGACGCTGCTTCCATCGTACATTGCGGTTATAATGCAGTTATTTAGTGGAGGCCATGCAGGTGAAAGCAATGTGTGTGTTGTGGCTGCGGTAATCAACACCTCCAGTCACTGTAATTAGTCGTGATTTGTGAGCAGGGACGAGGTCCTCAGGCCGCACGGGATGGGCACCTGCGAAGAAGGAATGGGCCCATCAGAATCATCACTGCCGCACTGACGGCACATAGCAATGAACAATACTGAACATGCCGCAGTCATACAAAGGGGTAATTATATACCGATATGGATTACAAACTCTTGTAAATTGCTTAGGGAAAAATACATTTAGCGTTGTTAGGTTGAAAGTAACCGTCTGATCTACATGTCTAATTATAACTTGATCGATGAATAAATAATAGTACTTCAGTTTCACCTAGTGTGAATTTTATTTGTTGAATGAAGGACAGAAATTTATTGTATTATTAAATAAAAATTCTATTTGAAGACTTTTTCAGCTTTAAAATAGTTTTTGATCATTAAATATATTAGTGAGATTAGTTTACAAGATTGTATTGGTAATTGAATGAGTCTATCCGCTCAAGAACGTTGTGAAATGTAAGACACTGAAGTGCCTTCGCTGAGAGGTCATTGGATGTCCACTTGATTCATGACCTCATCTTGAAGGACGCAGAAACTTTCTTTTCAGTTCTCGATACCATTAAAGAATCGGGAAGCTCATACTTATGAATCAAACAATTAAAATTTAGAGCTCATACTTTTGAATCAAAATAAAATCCTTCCTCCTGCCATGTGTTACAAGAAAACTACCTAGTATGAGACATGTTACTTCCCTTGCAAATATAGACGAATGGAATTAACTTGAATCTCTAGTGTGTTGCAGAAGTTAAGTTATGGTGATTAAACAATACCTAAACGCCATGGCGGCAGTAGGATTCGCCCTGCCCCACGCCCCAAGATTTTTCATGAGGTCCCCTCTTCTTTAAAAAATTGGTCTCGTGACTTACATAATGATCACGTATACATTAAATGAACTACTAAATCAGTCAGTATAAAACATAATTTGCGTTATTACTTATTGTAACTATTTATAATTTCACTCAAAAATCTTTGTTTTCATGGTTTCTTTAGATATCTGTTTCACTATAATTTCCTACTACCCTTTTTGCGTCACCTGATTTTATTTTTTGCTGGTAACAGAAACACAAAAGAGAATTTTTAGAATTCCTACATTGATATTTTCGACGCTTCTGTTGCGATGCGCCGAGCCGGAGTTGTGAAAAACCCAATCTACGCGTACCCACTAAACTAGACTTCTTGTCTGAAATATTAGTTACAACAAATTGTATAAATACACTTTATTTAAATTAAATCATATGTTCAATAAGAAGCTCGTTGTGAAAATTAGTTTCTACTCAGTTCATGGGGAAGAAATACATTTACGACTATAATTAAATTGTTTTTCATTTTCTATCAAGTCGAGAAACTTGTGATATTGGTTAATTTTTATCTTTAATTTTATTTTAATTTTCTTACAACGGTGGGGTCCTCCTTGCATCGCAGGCCCTGCGGGCCCGCTATCGCCGCCACTGCTAAACAGCGATATGTTCTCAGCAAATATTGCGGGAACCATAGCTGTAGTGAAATGTGTGTAGTGATTTGTGTTTCAATTCGAAATATGGTATATTTTGCGTTTATGCTTGGTATATATTGAACAAATTAAGTTGCTTAGTAAATGAAGTAAACAAGTGATGATGATTACTAATACAAAGGAAGAAATAGGTTACAGCAATTCAATTATTTGTCTGTCCACTGGTTGCTCGTGACAGATTTGGGAATGCGGAAGGTAGGTTCATGGTTTACCCACGTGAGCTTCATTGTTTTTATTTCTATTATTTGTAAATTCACAAAATTCACCCATCACAATTCATTCACACCTTCCCGAATTTTGGAGAGTACTTCGTCAATATTGTACATTATTTTGTCTTACACTTTTACATTGGGGAATGCATACCAACATTTTAAAAAAATGCAAGCACAACTTGCAGTATAATACAATTCGAAACGATGTCGAATATGTGCAACCAAAGAAGAAGAACCAAATATATCTTTTCTTATCCTCGTTTTCCTCACCAAACAATCTCATGTCTTTCTTTCTCTGCAGAGGCCTCCGCGAAGCAATGAATGTAGCTTGACCCTTTTCGAAGAGGTCACTGTATGGGGAATGAGGCGATGCCTCGAGCTTAAGAACGCAGGGGTATCGGATGGCCTTTCTAACAGTGTATTGGTTAACTTCAACATTCTTTAAGAAAGGTACGTAATTATGATTCTTTGCTTACAGACTGGAATACGTAATAATCTTATTATTATTTATTTATTACCATGGCACTACAGCCCTTTGGCCGTCGTGGAGGGTAGAGCTCCGCGATTTTCTTGACCCCGGCACTAGAAGAAGGAGGAGATGTGGTCAGCATCTCGCTCCGGCCGGCTTTTGGGTACTCATTTGATAGCAGGCTGGGAGCCAGTAAGGTGTAATTTATGTTGAGGTGTAATGAAAATCACCACCTCACCGGGGTTTGAACCCCAGCCATCCAGTCAGCAGCTCAGTGCTCTACCCACTGAGCCACGCTGACTCCGCGTAATAATCTTAGGTCGGTTTATTTAAAAGCGATAAAAAGAATCGCACTTTCCTGTTCTTCATTCATAGTCCAGTCATTTCATGTTTCTAGCCGGAAAGTTTTGGAGAAAGTGAGTTTTTGCTCCTGTATGGTTTTGAGGGTGCTGGTTACGTATTTCAACTTTCTTCCCCGAAGTATGTTCGGGAAATATGAAAAAACTCAAAAAATTCGCAAAAATTGCTGTTTTAGTTTGTGACTTACTATAAGAAAACTATGCCCTATACGAAGGGAATATTTATTTTCAAAAATAAACGGCAAAATTTACTACAACTTGCATGCGGTTTTTTTCGCATATGAAGGACATGTCCGACCGATAGCGTTGAATTTATGCTCCAGCATTTTGAAAATTTTTGTCTGAATGTTGTGGGAAAAATCTGAAAATTTGCCCCTTTATGTATTTTAAGATGCTGATTACGATTTTTGACTTTTGCACTTCGAAGAATTTCTGAAAGTATGAAGAAACATCGAAGAACTACAAAAAAAATCACTTTAAGTTTCTTTGCTTATTGCAGGAAACACGCATGTTTCAAAGGAAAATATATATTGCAGTGAGAAGGTAGATAAAATATCATGTACTTGTTTTGCGTGATTTTTTTCAGGCGTATAGTCTGCACGTTAGAACGTGGTGAGTTTATGTACATTTTGTTCTTTTTATTTATAACGTGACAAAAATGCACTTTCCGAAGAAAATGATTCATTACATAAAGGAAGCTGTAAAAAATTCCGACAAATTACTTCCCCACGCTTTTTCTGTCACACAAATGATTTGCATGTTACAGTGCGTCGAATTTACATCCAGCAGAATTTACAAATTTCCGGTTAGACCGTTTTTTGAACACTGAATGCCTGGACGATATGAAGCATGAAAATAGCTCAAATAAGACTAATTTAAAATCAGTGGCGGATCAAAGGGGGTGCACAGGGGGCATGTCCCCCACCCCAAAAGATAGCAATAAAAGAAGGCTATTTTACTTGAAGAAAAAAAGCATGCTCATTGAAAGCAACTAGACGAATTAATAAAATCTGTGTAAAAAGACGACTTCATAGAACAAAAATATGACTTACATTGCTTTTATAGGTTTCCATGCAGAAGTGAGAACAAGAATAGGGCTATGATATTTCACTGTATTTATTTACCCGTGCATTAGGTAAAAAATTATGTACTTTATTTTTGATATACAACATTATATTTTAATATTACCGCTTTTGTCCTAGCCTCCACTACCACTAAATTTTTATAATTTCAAACAAGTTATAGTTTTAGAAGTAATACAGAAACTTTTCCGGTTTCATGTTAATTACTGTTGAATTAATATTGAGTAAATCTGAATTAGTGAATAGACTCGTTAGCAGGAACGTGTGAAGTCAAAATTTGGCAAAAATCACAAATTATTTCAAAAATGTAATTTTTATTTTGTTTTGGGTGAAAACTGCCAATTAACTTTATGCGTTATTTGTATATAGGAATGTCTTAAATTGTATTTTCAAGAAGTTCAGTTCAAAAAATTAGCGGTGAAGAGACTCGCTCTCCCTGGTATTTCTCTTCATGGGCCCCTCCCAAAATCAAATCCTGGATCCGCCCCTGCTTTAAGTTGAGTGAGTACATACCCTTTTACCATGCATATCCAAAATAAAATATATTACCTTTACCTAGCATTTCATATTTTCAAATTTTGACGTATATTTTTTCCGGAACTTTACCACACCAAATGCATCTTCGCCTCAATGCAATTCAGACATTTGCCCAAATGCTGTGTTGACTTTTGCCTCATTTTGCTGCGACCGTATTAAACAGCCGTTTCCAATCATCTCATGATGCAAGAGAAGAATTTAGAACATCGTTGAAAAGCTAAATCAACGTAATCAAGAATCGTATGGCTATAAGATAGTTTGAAGGAGATGGTGTTGAGACACTCTGAAAACGTAATAATTATCAGATCAAATCAGTTGAAAATAGTTATCTCATTATCTCTGTCATATATGTGAATACCGAAGTGATATTCCAGATAAATAGAAATCATTACATTTAAAAAATTCAATCTGTAATTTGTCTAAGTCAGTATGTAAGTTAATAAAAGTGATACATTTTCAGGTCAATAATGTGGTTCAGAATTTGTGTATTCCCGTTGAAACAAATAAGAGAGATGAAAGTCTGTACGTAGACCTAAGGATAAACTATGATGTTTGATTCATTGTTTCCGATTGGTTAGGTTTCAGTAACGTTTATTTACTTTTATATACTCACAAGTAAGTGGAATATTTATATAATGACTTATATGGAATATGTTACACGTCCGTGATATTAATTTTTTATTTCAAGATTCTTAGATATTTTTGATATTTGTTTATTTTTTTGTTTTTCCACCAAACCATCTAAAACCTTAACAATAACTTTGTTTCGCACCTCTCAATGTAAGAAAGGCAAAGAGTGACTTGCTTCAAGTTACTCGATTTTTAACATTTGGTTAATGAATACTACCTTACATCTGACATGAATCAGTGATCACTTTCCTGTGCATTTTATGAAAATTGTGTACGAAACTTCATGCATATTATGAGAAGTTGGTGGAAGTTATTTTTGTTAATGTATTTCGGAAAAAATAAATTTTTATTGCCGACACTGAGGATGGAAACCAGTGATGCTGATGGGATATGACCCTTTCCTCGAGAAAATCAACAAGAGAAACAACACCTGGATTTCAAAAAGAGACCAAATCTGAAGGAGCGGTTCGTAATCTTATTTTCGTGTTTGTCCATCTTTGTTTGCAATGCTTTGAGCGTGAGTAGATGTAAAAATAGCGCGTCGCGTGATGCAATTGCTCCGTGACCTTGTGGAGGTGTTGTCCCTCTATGTAATTAACATCTCCTCTGAGTCTTCTGTGTCCGAAGAGGGCCACCTGGAGCGAAAGACGAGAGCGGCCGGAATCTGCGGTGCGTTACCCCTCGTCTCGCCCGCCCGCCCACCCACTCCACGCTTACATCGCCCGCCCAGCAGCACTCAGTTCGCGCTGGCTCAGCGCCGACACCGCCACTCCAACTTGCACTCCAGTCACCACAACTCCACTCCTCCACTCCTCCAGGCTTCCCTGCTCCGCTCGCCAGCCATATTGCGCGAGGACTCTTCAGGCAGAAGGAGCAGCTCAGTCGCCTTCTTTCTTTGTCTCGTCCTCAGGTTTTACCACCCTTTTGGGCCACTCTGCCTTCCTTCATTCCTCACTACGTCTTTCCAATTTGCGGCGTTCCTCGTTATTCCCTTTTACCAGTATTTGTGCTCTGGAACTTGCTTTTCCTCACGTCTCTTTTGCATTGTTTCTCTTTTCCATAGTTCTTTCTACACTTCCGTTTCTCTCCCTCTTCGATCCCCGGGTTGCGGAGCAGAGAGAGATTGACTGAGTGCGGTTATGATAAGAGGCCGCTCGGCTGTTGGGCATAGGTAGAGGGTAGGCACAGCGCATGCAAAGCAGAATGCGAAGGATGAGGTTCAAAGCCAAAGAGTGACCGCATCGACGTACGTATTATACAGGAACAAACGGCTGACACGAGAGAAAATATAACTGATAATAAAGTGGAACGTACAATCATACAAAAATAATACCTTTTGGGCAATATACGACATTTGACCGGATTAAATATTTAATTTCTCATATTCAGTAATAGATTTGAATTTGTCTCTTCAAATTAATTTTGGGGGAGTAAATTTACTGTAAAATAATAAAACAGACGAAACATCATATGCCAAAATTCGTAATAAAAATACTTAGCGAAGTCAAGAATAATAGTAACGAAAATAGTGCATTACACATATAAGAGTAAGAGACCGCGGTAATGACAATGTTGGGGACGGGCTTGGAAGTGGAAAAAATAAAACAAAATATTTTTAGTGCTTTTGCAATCGCGAAATTTAAAACTACATGGAAATTAAAAGCTTGTCGAAAATAAATAAATGAATCATTTTTTCAGGTTTTGTTTTTAGACTCATTATTAACACTTATTACAAATACAACTTTTACTTTGCGCGAGAGTGGATCACACCAGAACACGTTAGAAAAATTTGAGGATATTATTACAAGTATATTTAGAAATAAATACCTTATACATAAAACAAATAAATATTAAATTTGTACTTTCTAGTTGAGAAGAAAACCATTATTTTTTTGCAATTCCTAGCTGTTTAACAAGATTTATTTTTTATTGAGTCGTAGTAGTAAATAATTGGAAATTACACTTTTCTGGTTTTCCGCTCTTCTCCAGAAACTGCAAGTGTAGATCTTATCCAGGACTCTTGTATTGGGATAGTTCATTCAAAATGAGGTAATAAATAGTCAACAAATGAAATGGAAGTTAACAATAATAATCCCAGGAAGAAATCAATATCTTGATCTCATTCATAAACACGTCAAATGTACCCAAACGAAAACAAAAATAAAATACTTTGGAAAAGTTGAAAACGTTTTTTACTAATCGTAAATAAAAAATGTAGTGAAAATCACTGTAATGTTTCGCGTAAATGCAGGAGCTTTGATTTTGTTAACAGCTTTGATTTTGTTATTTTATGTTTAAACATTTTGATTCAAGGTGACAACAATGGCCACATGAAACTGGCGACGAACCAGAAATTGAATTGCTTGCCTCGAGGGTAGATATCGTGACGCTTTAAGCATTCTCGCATTAAGTTCTCTTAGATTCTTCCTCCCTTAATAACTGTAATTGCAATTTATTCTAAAAATCGATCCATAGTTTGCTAACGAAGTCTGTAACACTAGATTGCGATCCAGCAATCCTCATTTCCACGTGAATATGGGAAATGTGTGACAGGAATGCGTGACTACTCGTGTAAACTCGCATCTAAGTGCCCCTTAGTTCGACAAAATATTCTACTCACAACTGTAGAAATTGCATAGCACAACTTATCGCATAGAAAATTGCGTTAATTTTCTATGTTCTTTAGTTAGAAGTTCTTTAGAAGTTTGTTTACAACAGTATTCTTATAGTAAAGTAGAAGCAGGAATTAAGGCTGCATTAACTTTCCAAAACAAAGTGAATTGGTCTTTTACATATTTTATATATGTTAAACCTTTTTCTGGAAACTATTTTACTTTTTATTTCTTTCGTTGGCCTACATATAGAGGATCAGATAACTTTTATCAAGTAACAGTAACCACCGGCTAGGAATCGAATGCGGGCATCCCGAACTAATCTCAAGAGCATTAGTCTCCGCGTGGGTCAGGGAGATGCGCAAGTAAACATGCCACCTGTTGGTCGGAGATGTTGCTGCGCCAGGTTGTCGATGTTAGCAGTTCAGGGGGTCTCAAATGCAATTGACAGCATATCGCCATTTCTATCCGGAAGAAGTTACTTTATCACTGCCTCTACGTATATGCTTGCGGGAGAAAGTATATATATATATNGTTGCGTGCATTACGCGAGCAAGCGAAGGTCAATTCCTATCAGCCACCTTGCTGAGGAAGGGAGGACCGGATGTGTAGAGGTGGGGGCCAGCCAGCGATGCTAATCGCTTTCTATAACAGTCATGCAGATTGTTTAGAGGTTATGTCAGAGAAGTGGAAAAGTATCTTGAGCAATTTAACCTGAAATGGCATTTATCAAAGATAAATTTAATTCGTTAAATAATTATTGAATATATTGCGTTGAATATGTACCAATAATTTGTGATATTGTAATTCGTTATAAAATAATTGAACATATTAATTTAAATTTTTAACGTTAATTTAAGAATTTAAGATAAATGATTTAATACTTACAACTTTTTGATGACGAATACTATTTATTTTGTGATTTATTTTAGATCACAACGTTTCGACTCTGGGTTCATCAGGTGAGTCGTCGTCAGGTGTAACAAATTATTACGAGAAACATAACAGAACAATTCAACATGATATTGGATGTAAAGAAAAAATATGTCGATCAAGATTCGTTAATCGAATATACTGCAGCTGAACAAGCATTGTAAATAGATTTGTTGTTTTCAATCAACCTTTTTGCTCCCTCACGAATTTGTTCCCTTTTTATTTATTATTTTGCAAACAATCACGCTATTTATTTTGTATTTTTAGAATAAACATGGGTGTTAATAATAATAGTTATTGAAATCTTGAATAATAATAATTTTCAAAAACTTCTCTCTAGATTTCATTTTGGTCCGTGTTTTCCTTTGGGTGGAGGCAGATTTTGTATACTGGCTCTTGTCTGGGATCTATTGAAATAGTAAATCTCGAATATAGAGTTATTTTAATATTTTCTGAATGATCCATAGTTTATAATAATACGTACTTGTGAAATAACTTTTTTTTTGTTTTATTAAATATAAATTATTTGTAATTCTGTTAATATTATAACGCGTACCGAAATAATTTAGTTCTTATATTAGGAGTATGCTGAAATGTTAAATCCGCCTCTGCCTTAGGGCCCTTGATTGGAATTGATGGGATGGTCCCTTGCTTGCTTTTGGAGAGTAAATTAGTTTAATGCCCTCCGCGTGGTCACTCAGTTTGTAACTGCTTTTTGACAATACATTTGATTAAATTTATTATTATATTAAACCGTTTCTTTAAAACTGACAATTCTGGACGTGCTGCCAGATGCCCGGTTAAATGTGATTAGGGAGCAAATAGTTTTCAGAATTTTCATACAAAGTCCGAACGCTAGAGTGAAAAAGGAGCGTCCGAAAGACTCCCACAATCATAAGTCGTGATCCCCTTTCTAGTATGTTGTTAATGAGAGTGTATAAAGCTTTTTTGACTCATTTGGTCTGCATAATAAGTAGCTCAGTTCTTGTGTTTGAACGTGCATCTAAGTAGAAGGGAGGTTTGTAGCGCTTGCGTCCCTCACCTCCTCCTAGACTGCCCGCAGTTGCCCTCTGTTACCCGTGGCATTCGATGAAGGGCAAATCGGTGGACACCAAACAATGCAACCGATACATAAAACATGAGATTTTCTTATACCTTAAACTTAAACGCTAAACTGTGAACAACATTTTTTTGTAAAAAGGCTTTTTGAGACTTTTTCTGGCGAGGTTTCTATACGTTCAACAACAAATACTTACGCTCATTTTATTGTTACATTTTCTGAAAAGTTATAGTAATTTAAAAACTTATTTTTCAAGAAGAAATGAAATGCAAAAAAGTGAATGAAAACGAACTCAAATAAAAAACCTCCTGTGTCAAAATTGAAAGAAGATAGGACGTTTCACAGGTACGATTCCGATGACTTCAATGCCACTTCTCTGAGTTTCGGGCGTGGAAAAAGTTTTCTATGAGTTTTAAATATTACGCAATATACCCCGACATTCACAGAAAATTTATTATTATTTTACTGTGCTCAGTAAAATATGTACAACACTTTCAAGAAATTCAGATATACGGTGAATTTTTGTTGTTATGTTGTGATTAATCTTCACAAAATTTTACAACGAAGTGACAATTTACGTGGCGTAAATATACCAATTGTTCGAAAGTGTACCAGAGTTCGACACTTCGGGTTTCAGAACCAAATCATGAGGTTTCAGGGAACATTATCGCGTTGGTTTTTATTTTGATGCAATATTCAATGTCTTTTAAATCAGAAAAAGAGAATTTCTATGCAGTTTATGGTGGAAATGATGCAGTAAGAGAGGTCGTTGAATCAGCATGTTTGGTAATTCATCTGAGGAACTGTATTATTACGTGTTGCCGCTAAGAGAGATTAGATTTATTTCGATATTTCGTCAACTTATTTTTATCAATCAGCAAAGAACTTGTTTTATCTGCATAAGTAAGATATGTTATCTGCATAAGTGAGATAAGTAAGATAACAGCATAAGTAAGAGATTATGAGTTGTGGCTTTTATTGTTCGTTTTCTGTAGTTAGTAAGGTGTAAGAGGGTATCGATTATTGATGCATTTTTCCTTTCAATGCTTATAAACTTTTAATACTAACAGAAAAAAAGTAATTTTCTGATTGGTAGTTTTGTTTATCGTTCGGAGTTTTTGCTTAGTAGTTGACAGGGGGTTGTTGATATTGGCTCAGTTAGTCTGTTATTAAACTCTTATTTTAATTCTCTTTTTGCCAACGAAGGTGGAGCGCACAAAATATAGACCTATACTTCAGTATGATTATGTAAACATGATGTAAAATTTAGATAATGTGTTAATTATTAAATACATTAATAATTTCGATTGACAACCCCCAAAACTTGGTAAACTATTTTGTGAATTACAACTGTGTGAGATATATCTCTAATGTTTTCAAAAATTAATTAGCATGAAATAAACACAATTAAGAGTTTATAAAGTTTTCTTTATCACGGTTTTGGGTTGCGAATACCTAAGTCGACTATTGGCTCATTGATCTTCGACTGTCGACTACTGATAATAAAACAATACAAATAAGACGCGAACTTTATTTGCAAATCGACGTTTTTAATTTATAAAATAAGAATATAAAAATAAGAACATGATGCGGAAAAACGAAACTGGACGTTCCGATTTCATCAAAAATCAAAATGATGAGCAAATTAGTAAGATTTGAACTTACGACGTCCAGCACTGGAGTGTTTAAACACGAAAATAATTTTATCTGTCTTCACCTAGATGTGCTTTAACGGAGCTGAAACACATTTTGTTTTGTTCGTCATGGTTTATTACAATAATGAAAAAGGAATAATGCCACGTGTACATTTAAATTGCTTGTGATATCTACGCGTATAGCAATTTTTGTACACATAAATATTCTTGTCTACTTTGATTTTTGCAGAAATTAAATTTCAATATCCACAAGAACGAGGAGAACGTGCCGAGTGTGATAGAAGTTTGTTCCCAAATTTCGAAGTTAGTCACTCCGCAGTGGTGATTAATACGTAGTCTATACCTGTTCTTTAAACATTTGTATGATACGTTCCGCCAAAGAAACAAAGTTTTCTTTTTAAAGAAAATAAATAATTTTTAAGTTTTGTCTTATTATTTAAAAAGTTATTTTTTTTAGTTTTATACAGTGTGTTATTGACTATGCATATAATATGAAGTGATGATGCGATGTCTAGCAAATAAAGGCAAAAAGAAAGAAGTGAAGTGTCGATGTGGACTGAGCACGAGCTAATATTTTCACACAAGTGGGGAGAGTAAGACTTCCGTTCTATTAGTATTGTTTTGCTTGCCCGTGTTATCAACTAAACTGGAAACGGACATTTTTAAGCGATTCGAATGATCCATAAAAATCTATTTCATGATGGACGACTTGCAAATAAAGAGGGATCTCACAGATGCCTCGCGTTTTGCGACTTCCCTCCTTCCTTCAGTGGGTCTCGATATGTTTCTTCGATTTTCAAAATTATCCATTCGCAGACAAGACAAGAAAGAAGATCAAAATACCCCAATTCATCGCTCCAATGCACGTTATTTTTGTCCCCTAATTTTACGGCGATCTCCCTTTTTTATTTTATGTATCCTAAGTTTGAGCGTATGTCGGTCGTATGGCGTCGGGTTTGGACGAAAGCAACCTAAGTTATGCATTGTACTGAGTTCACAATGAAGAAATAATAGCTCTAAATTACTGTTCAAAAATTGTTTGTTGAATTTTAATAACAATTTTTCCCCTAAATACGTTTTTGGGTAAATGCTCCAGTGCCTGACATCTTAACCACACTTTTCTCTTATTACTGTTACTTGATGAAATCTGAACCTCTAGTTTTTCTTCTTGTCCAGCTTCTTCTCTTTCCTTGGTATTTTTTTAAAACTGAAAGTTATCGAACTGCTAATGCTACGCTTTCCCAAACTCACGTTTTGCATCAGTAGTCGACAGCGTAAAAAATTGAATGAGTCAGAAGTCGACATGAATATTTTGTACTCAAAACGGTGACAACATATGTTATTTGCCCATAACAATTCTACTTATTGAGTGAACACTAATGAGTTCTTCATAATATTCGAGAAACAAATCATTACAAACTATTACGTATCATTAAATTGCAACATATTACATATCATTACACCACAAATCTTAAATATCTTTACAAATTATTCCTTTATATTCATTGTATTTTGACCCGTCAGTTTATTGCCATTTCCCTTCACCCCCAACAGGTAAATTTTTTTTTTTCAGATCTCAAGCTTAAGTTAGGGCATTTCACCTACCTGTGATACCCTTTGTAAAAACAATATACATTTACTATCAACTTGCAGGAACTCTCTAAAACAGTACGTCATTTCCAAGATTTCTGTTCTCTATTCTGATTGATTATGTTAGTGTGTATGCATATAGAATAAATGTGCAGACATGAAGAGACGATACTGCCGCATCAATCCTTTAATTAGCAACTTTTTTATGTCACACTGCCTACATCTCGGAAACAGATGAAAAATCATATATAGTGAAAGAGATTAGTCTATAAATTGAGTAACACACAAGTCCCATATTTTAACACCATTCCGTAACGCTCCTGTAAGAATAGCTCTTACCCATTATTGCGTAAGCTGATGCTTTTCGAAAAATGTGGGATAAAATATACTTAATTGTTCGTAACGTAAATTATAGACTGCTCCAAATATATCAAAAGACTAAACTTAAATTTTAATAGCAGTTGGCCATACGGATAATCAACCTCGGAAAATACATAACAATGGCGAAATAACTGAATTTAACAAATAGTTTATGAAATTTTCTAAAATGATCAGTAGTTTGCTGAATTGCAAAATTTCAAGTCTCTACGTACGGTGGGCCAACTTGAAAATTGCCAAAACCGGCCAAAATAGGAAATACATAAAAAACCTTTTTTTTTTTTTTTTNACCTCACGCAGAGACTTGAAATTTTGGCAGCGTTTAGAATAGCACGTAAAAAGTTGGTGACCAGAAAATCAGCCTTGAACCTCAGTAATTTCAACAAAAATATCAGTTTTTGGCCCTTTTTGATATTATTTTTAATATTTTTGAACTTTTATCGAGAACGTATTCTATAAAAACCACTACAAAAATATTTTTGGTTAGATATGATTGTTTTATCATCTAAGCGACTTGTGTGATCAGTTAATTTTGGTTTAAATTCACGAAAAAATATCTACACACAAACGGACAAAATTTTAAGAGATTAATTGGAACTAAAACTAAAATGTATTCGTTCTTGACATATTTTTTCGGAACTTCGATATTGTTTTAAAACATATCACACATAAATCTACTAAATCTATCGTTATATGTGGCGATTTCAACATCGATTTCCTGCACATTCACCAGTTAATCGATTCAAGAATCTTATCGACTCCTTCAACCTTATTACTACGATAAACGACCCCACTCACCTCTCCGGCTCATCTCAAACTATGCTAGATCAAATTATAGTCAACAATGGAATCGCGAATCTCTCTGAACTGTTTATCGCCGGATACAGTGATCACCTTGCTCAAGTATTGACTATTAATAATAAACTAAAACCACTTAAAATCCTTTACAAATTTACAAGAGAGTTTAATGACATAAATAAATCCATATTTATAAATTATTTGCGTGAAGAAACATGGAAAGATGTTTACAATTGCCAAAACACCGACGACAAATTCAATGTATTTATCTCAATATTCCTAAAACATTACAACTCTAGCTTTCCCATAAAACGCAAGTTAATTAACACAAAGAAATACAATAGATGGATCACCCAAGGGATAAGGATTTCTTCAAAAAACAAACGCCGTTTATATTATCTTTCAAAACGCTATAACCAACCACCCGAATTCCATAATTATTTTCGTAAATGTAAGACTATTCTTCGAAAAGTAGTTTATGCAGCTAAAGTAATGGAAAACGACAGGCATATACTAAAATTGAATGCTTGTCCTCCAATTATATCCACCCACGAACCCAATTCTATGTTCACTTCGAAAACTAACGCCACTGAAGTCATGAGAATCATCAGCTCATTAAAAAACAAATTTTCAACAGGCGTAGATGATATATTTGAGTTTATTGTTAAATTTTCGTCCCATGATATATTAAATCCACTCATAAACATTTTTAATAGTTCTTTATCGGAAGGGGTGTTTCCTAAAATATTTAAGAGAGCTAAAGTGAAACCTTTACACAAGAAAGGAAACAAACTTAATATTGGAAATTACCGA
>NNCF01127668.1:490731-517854 GCA_002313205.1 Laupala kohalensis
TAAATTACAAACATATTGACATTATATATGTATTATAACTCGCAGCTAACTTTTTATCTTATCTAGGAACTTTTGCTGAAATTTTTGAATCCGCCTCTGCCTTAGGGCCCTTGATCGGAATTGATGGGGTGGTCCCTTGCTTGTTTCCGGAGAGCAAATTAGTTTATTGTCCTCCACGTGGTCTTACGCAGTTTGTACAGTTTTTTAACAATAAATTTATTATTATTATTATTACTATATGTTAAAAATTTAGTTTAACTGAAATATTATTTAGCTATTGTCCAACGCAGGGATGATGCTATTACTGCAACTATTATACTTAACTAACAAGCTGTGTAAAAGCTTTAAGCTGTATGTTGAACTTAACAACTTGTATTTTTCAACACACATTTTAGTTGAGAAATTTGAATTACAACTAATATATTTAAAGAATTATTTTATGCAGTTCAAGAGCCAGCTACTAGCTATAATTGTACAGAACTCAGGTCGAAAGAATAGTAACGAGATGCAACCAATGGAGTGAAAACGCGGCATTGTCGTATGTCTGCTGCGGGATAGCATAACTCCACCCATTCCAGTAGGCATTCCGTGGCACCCAGAGGGAAACAGCTATAACCGGCGGAGAGGTTAACTTCAAGCAGCCTCCTTGTGGCCAAATGTTAAATATCAAGGCACTGTCCATCACAATTGACCTACGAGTTACTTCCGGTTCTAAAAATCGACTGATGAAGCATTCGAACGTAAACTCACTAAAATTTTGCTGACACCAGAAAAATGCCCACGTGTCTACAGTGAGATGAAGTCGGCAATCTCGCAATTCTGACTTTAGCTCCTTGACTTTCACGTGGTCTTCGGGCTTCTCCTTCGCTGCGAGTACTGTAGTTGAGCATTTTTTCGTTTCCCAATTCTGTGTGGGCACCTTCTGTCTTCCACTGACCTTCCCTTCCCCACGCACTTGGCTCTCCCTTGCGCACGTGCTCGCGAGCGGTGCATTCTCCTCCTGAGAAGCGCTGACGTCGCTCTGGGGCCTGAGTCGCTGGCGTAGCAGCCGCAGCCTGCTGCTGCTTCTTTCACTATTGCTCAGGACCGTGTTGCTTTAAGGAGGAGCAAATCCACTTCCCTCTGGAATAAACTCGTAAGCAAATTTTCTTCTCTCTTACACGTTCTTGAATCTAATACAGTTCGGATGAATTTAACTTTACGGCTCTTTGAAAAACCGCTTATTAAATCGTCATAGTTATAGAGGAATTAAAGCTGTTTTAAAAATTGATTTCCGTTAAGGAAAAAGTTTTTTGCAAATATTTAATAATTTTTTTTTAATTTTGCGGAACTCTAAAAAAAATAGGTAAAATAACGTTCATATTTGCTCATTTCAAATGTCATTGTGTTAATAAAATACTATTTTCATTGTGACATTTTGAGCATATCATATTATGATTCACTGCAGGGGACATGCTTGGGAAGAGTTGATAGATTTCTTTCAACTCCAACTAACTCGAAGAAATATTTTTCCTACGAACAATTAGTTTTGTCAAATAATAAATAAATAAATTTATCGTAAAAAAACCAGTTACAATGGCGTACGATCACGTGGAGAACAATAAACCAATTTACTCTCCGGACGCAAGCAATTCCAATCAAGGGCCCTAAGGTAGAGGCGGTTTTAACATTTCAGCACACAAACAATGTTATATTCATATATGGGCGTCAGTTGCAGTTTTGTAGATTTCTTTTACAAGGACCATGTACTGCTGCTGAATAATGTCTGGATAAAACTCTTGATCAGAGTATCTGAATGAAAAACCATCACGATTCCTTCAAAGGGCGTAGTGTGCTTTAGGACGCAAAGTGATCGCGCATTTTTGGTATTTTTTCTATTAGTGTTATGCATACTTTATAATTATGTCTGTAAAAATGAGGAAAAACAGAAGAAAATAATATCTCTTCTCTTCCAGCTCAGTGTTGGGAGTTAATAGGATGAACTTATTTTGAATCACAAATTAATAATGAAACTAAATAATTCAGTTTTACGTCGTAAAAATAATGAATAAATAATTATTATTTTAATTGTGGTCCAATAAATAACGAATAAAATGTTACTTTTCTTTAACGTGCAGTAAATGGCAAATAAAATTATTTTTCTCCTTCGTTCAGTGAATAAAGAATAAAAAGTTATAATTTTATTTAATGTGCAATAAACGACCAAGGAGAAGTTTTTTTGACATGCATGAAAAAAAGTGATAACATTCTTCTTATTTCTTTCAATAGATAATGACTAACGTTATCCTGTTTTGGCCGAATAAAGAATACGAATACGGTCATGTCACGTTGGAAAATCTGCCCCTTGGCGAGGTAAGTTTTCTAACCTATTTAGCTTTATGGGAGTAAGTTTTCCAACCATTCTACCTGGTAAAACACATGGGATAAGGCTCATGTTTTTACTGAAAATGAATTATTTTCTTATTTAACTGGAAACACGCTGTAAGACTATAAAACTACGTAGAATCGGAAGGAAAGTATATGTTAACGGAACATTTCTACATAGTTTGATTTTAAGTAAGGGAAATCATAAGTTTACATAGTCACTCGCTGAGATTATCTCAAAGTCCATATCATTAGGTCGTCATTGTTTGAATCACAATTAATAGAAGCAAAAAAGAAAATATTGCCTTTCGTGCTGTCTTTGGGCACCCATTTCTCGCAGTTTCTACTCCTCGCCTACAGTCAAAAAGTTGATCACGAATAATATTATTTTTGTATTTTGAATAAAGTCCATTTATGTAGCTTTTCTCAAGGTTTACGTGGTCAAAACTACATATTTCGTGTCAATTATATTTATTTGGTCTGTTCTACTACACAGTTAATAACATTTTGTTTCCACTAATGTTGATTCTGGCCGGTTCAGGTCATTCCGAATTCTCATTCTCAAAGAGAAAACCTGCCCCATTTGTTATTGGGAAACCTGCCCCATTCGCTATTGGGGAACTTGTTCCAACGTCCCATTGGGACTTTCATATAATATCAGCAAGTGACTTATCTTTTCTTCCATTTTCATTGCGTATTTACGCAGTTTCATAACCGTTTGGTCATTACAGGGGTTATTTAGCCGCTTGTCTTTCTCTTTTTTTGTTTTTCCTCTTCTATTCACTCTTTTGCGCTTTTGTCTTTTCTCCTTACTTTTATCTCTAAATTTTTTAGTGTCATCTCTTTCTATTTTTACCTTTATGAGGCTGTTCCAATTTAGCCGTTATAGTAACTTTTCCGTTCCCACAGCGAGGAGGTATGGAATTTTTCTACTAGCCAGTGTGTTGTTGGTACGCATTTCTGATACACATTGTCCATGATATACTCGTTGAATTCTTCTTGCATTTCTTTTGTCGCTATGTATTTGTGCAAATGACTACGTCAGATAGATGCAAAACAAAACAAGCCCTCGAATACATCCAGCAAGAACTTTTCTGTAGTACATGCAATATCAAAGAAATGTCAAACGCTAGTAGTTTTTTAAAAGTTTTAGTAAAGATCTGAAAATTAATTCATTTTTGAAAGAATGATGAAACACATTCCTATGACGTACTAAAAGCAACTATCGAACTGAAAATCCCGTTTACGGCGTGTCAGGTGTCGCCGCTTCAGTCAGTCCATACGCTCAAGCACTCAATCGGCTCTTTTACGAACTAATACGAATGGGAAAACTTGCCCCCATAGAAAACCTGCTCGGTTTGCCGTACCATAAAAAATACCAATAGAAACTTTGTCTGACAATGTCTCAACTTTCCATCAGTAGGCACTTCTACAGGGGGGTCCACAAGTGGGGGGGGGATCGTGACGCAAACAGCGTCATAGAATTTTTTTCTTTTGGGTGGGTTCGAAGAATGGTGGTTTTAGGGGTTAAGAATATTTAATAGTTAAATAATAAAAATACTTTTAAAAATAGTACATACTAAAATAAAAATCATAACAATGTATTAATTTTTAAACTTTACGGACATTGTAACATGTTACATAATTTCAATTCATTTTCGAAACTGTTGAATAAATCTTAAAAACTTATACCATTCAGAGGTCTATCGAGACCGCTGAATAAACTGGCGCGAGCTCGGGATAAGATGTAGGAGGTCACCTCGTCTTTCCCGACGCAAGACACGTGTTCGCGTGAACGAAGAAGTAACAACAGATACCTGCCTATCTTGCAATGGTAAGATTACACCACAGATGGCCGACTTAGAAAACAGCGTTTCATTGTTCTTTGCAATGAAGATCCATTGCTTTGCCTCCAGCGTTTTTGTTTACTATGCGTGATGAAGGTCGGAGATTAATTTTGTATCTCATCTTTTTTCCCATGTTTTGCCGTTCGGGAATCGGCGTGTTTTTAGTGCTTTACTCGATTTGTGTTGGATTAATTAATTTCTACTGTGTTGACAATAGTTTTTGCGTAAGAAACAATCTCTGTACAATAAATAAATGATTGCTCAATAGAACGGTTGGATATAACAAGTGGATAGACCTTTGCAAGAAAAACATTTTAAAAATAATGTAATAATCAAAATAACTAATGTAAAGTACAACGTCATAGGATCTTGTGAAACGCAGTCTGAGAAAGCATCAAGCGTCACTTCGTGCGGTTTAAGGTAAAAACAGAGGTGAACTAAGAACGGTCGTTTCTCGAATTGTACGTTATAGTGTATTCTATAACATAAATTTAGTTCACAAACATTTGCAGTCGTGCACATCTACACTCGTTACAAATTATGCAACATTTTTCTTGAGGACTTTGTAGGCCTACTCTTCTTAAAATCAAGTGACAAATATGCTAATAACCTCTCCCTCTTTCTTTTTATATCTTACACGTGAAGTAGGGGATATGTATCTGAGGTACTGAAATAATCCGATGGAAAGTATGAAACCTCGAAATCCGAGTTTGGCGCATATGAATCTGAATACGTTTGGAATTATATGAACATGAATCTGAATACGTACGGTTCTTGGAAATTTTGAAAATTCAAACTCTTTTTTCCTGCGTTCCTAATTTTTAGCAGCTTAAATATAATTTCAAACCTAAATATGTATTTTAATCTATCATTTATCAGTAAAATTGATATAGGTGATGCACATTCCCTTTTTCTTTCTCATATACGTGGTATAGAGACAGTATTTTAACCAGGGCTCTAATGACCTTGCCTTTGACAAGCCCTAAAGCCCCACAAAAGAAAGTTTTGTAACCAAGAAAAAATAGCGAGATTTTGATGGAAATATTCGTTATTAGTGTCTCTGACAGCGCAAGTGTTTCATAATACGACGTCCATATGTCTGATCATCAATGCACACAGATTCTGGCTTAACGTATTTAGCGATACGTTTTTTTTTTGTAGTGTATGTTGATGCACGTGCTCTGAAATGTTTTTAATCTTTGATCTTCATATGAAGTACCCGTTGGATTGAAGTATAATTTGGAAAATATTATCAAAAGTGGCTCAATTTCTCTTTTTAACTTTGCCATAGCAGTAGGAAAATTATTTCTCTCAGCGGAATCATTACCTCTTTTATTTTTCGAATGGATCTCATTTATTCATTATATCAAGAGAGTTAGAAACTATTTAGTAATGCAGATGTATCAAGCCGAGGGAGATGTCAGCTTTAGATAACTATAGCCTTTAAAATATCGGAAGGCGGCTGGCTATCTCCCTCACTCTGTAACCAATTCATTCCGAGACTTCTTGACCCAGAAATGCTTTCGCTCATACTAACACCCTTTCCGTTCGAGTTCGGAATGATTCACCTACTGGATCATTCTAAGAGCAGACTATTTTTTACCGTGCAAGTAAAAGACAAAAAATTAGTTTTATTTTGTACAAATTCCTTTACAAAATTTCAAGAAAACCTGACAATGTAATCCCTTTCCGTTTATTTTATACGGAAAAGATTAAATTTCTGTTGTCAACATCAATATAGAATGCCTGAGAATGATTGCTATTTTCTTTGTAAAGTTAGTTTTGCGTACTATATAGATAAGGGTCTCAAAAGTGCATGAGAAAGCATGCGCATTGGATTCGCACTCTGGTTTTAATATGGCGTAAGGGTAAATGAGAGTTAAAGTCGTAAAATATTTCTAAATTTTTGAAATATGATTTTGAAATACCATTTGGACAGTGGAAGTGACCGTGTAAGCCCGGTCTTTTACTGCGCGCCGTCCGGGCTTAGCACGGAAATGATGTTAGTTTAACTCGACGTTATCATAAAGAGCAGACAAAAGCAGCATGTAAAATATTTCTTGGCACATCACATTAAGTGTCTCTACCACGGATACATTTTAATGCATCATATGTATGGAATATAAGAAATTACTCAACATGAAAAAAATCGATATCAAATTCATTTTGAGTCGTTTAGAGGTTAGTGGTGCATAGAAATGCGTTTTTATAATAAAGTTAGTCCAGAGCCCGGAGTGAACGAGAACGGGATTTTTGATCAAAATTAATTCTATAGTCAAAATAACATATAGCTATATGTTATATTCTTACCATCTAATAAAACTTATGAAATATGAACCAAAGTTTTAGGTTGGCGGGAGTATTGAGTCTGTACTCTCGGCCATGCGTCATTCTATAATTTTGATTTATATTTTATTGCATTTGTTCACGTTAGTCGACAATAATTAGCTGATCCTTAAATTATGTGAGATTAATAGCCATTCTTTTTGCAACTTGTACGAAAAATTACTAAAAAGTAACGAAAGTGAACGCGGAGCATAACTAATTACTCTATTTGTAACCGGAGAAAACCCGTTTCTTTCGCGAAACCAAAAAAGAAAAAGAAAGAAACACATTGATGGGGGTCCATTACTCAACAAAGAAGGGCAACACAATTGGCTCAAGGTCACACACTCTCCTGGTCATCAACAAAATTGTATAGGTAATCCGTCATATTTAATTTTTATTTAACAATGGGAATATGTAATCCAAATAACACTATATTGCATGACGTTAATAACGTAACCGATTTTTTCACAATGATTTTCTCAAACGAACTACTGCATTTAAAACTTATCTTAAACTGTAGAGTAAAATTCGAAATCAAAAAGTTATATTGGGATAATGTTTTCCATTAGTTTTACACGTCACCCTCATCCACCCCCTCCAAAGGGGTGCAAAGAATGTCTTACCCCCACAGTGCTTATCGTAAGATAGTCAGTTATCTGTGCTTAAAGTTACGTTGAAATTGCTTCAGGTACTCAAGAGTTATGATGGGATACATAAAATATTTCAACACACATTTAACCCTTTTAGGGGTGGAAATTCCTAAAATCGTACAGATTAAAAATCTTTTATGACATATGGGATGGTGTTTGCTGCGAGACAAAAATTTCCAAGCTATCTAATATGGCTAACAGTGATTTTAATAACTGAAAAAGAGGTTCGTTGTTATTAAATTGTGCCTTGTTTTATGCTTGTACAAGTCTATCCTAAAATACGGATTTAATATCTTAGACGATGCCTGGGGTGCTTTCAGAATTTTCGTCCCGTGACTACACTTTAGCAATAAAAGAACTTAAATTACAAGTGAAAAAAATCAGCTTTGACATTATTATATAAATGAGTCCGATTTCAAGTATCTCTGGGACCATCTTTGTTCCGACAAAATGTCTGGAATTTGTGGTAAATATTATATTATGTAATTAGTTATTATTACTGAAAAAACAAACATGTCACTACAATTTTTTTATGGCATGTGGTGGGTGGACTATAAATTTTTAATGGCCATACTGTATGGCCATTATTCGGTGATAGTTGATTGTGAAGCTACAATACTTAGTATACAATTCTCTTGTGAAAGTGAGACGCTACAATAGTACGACTGGCTCTTAGAATATACAGACCGAAAGAACTTTTCTTGACTGGAAACATTGGTAATACTTCTCAAAATCTTTTATTTCCTGCGGACGGAACGTTGAGTATCGAAATTGCGAACATATATGTGAATATATTATCGAAATTGTGAATATTTTTTACCGGCAAAATGCCTAAAAATTACGGAATAAACCAATTGAAAAAACATTTCGAGATGTAAATGAATAACTGTTTAATACGTTGAATACACTTATCACCAAAATATATTATTAGAAATTTCAAAATATTATTGATTGAATTTGAGACACTTGAACTATCGAGAATCGTATTGAATTTCATAGGAGCTATCTTAAAATATTCTGCAAAACAACTCTGGGGCAGGTAGGAGAAATACCATTGTTGATTGATCATCACAGAATCGAACGTTCTTCGCAATTTCTTGAACGTTTTACATTCATGTATATTTTATGGGCGTGTATGCAATATTTAAAAGAATATAGTTTTTTCTCAGTTTTTATAAAAAGTTTTCAGTTTGTATAAAAGGTATGGCTAAATGCATAGAAAACAATCAGCGAGGCATTTCTGTAAAATAACCCTTAGCCAGAGTATGGTCATACTCTGTATTTAAAAGTTTGTTCTCTTCCCTCATCCATTGAGGATTTATAATAGCATTATCCGTATGCTGGGTGAGCATGTTCAGCATTGTACAGTTAGAGATGATGGCACTGATGAGAAAAATAGGGAAACCACTTCTAAATTGAATTATGCGAAAAGAAACACCTATATAGAACTCAACAAAATAACCGTTATTCTTAGTCTTTGTTTTCTTGTCTTTACCTGTTCAAGTGGGTAACTTTTATTATTAATTCGTGTTGAGAAATATGTTCTTACAATTTTCATACAATCAAAACATTATTTATCTGCAATCTGGTCAAAAATAATTACCAGATTCAAGGAATGCAAAGTCCAAATCATTCCAGGTATGAAGGAAATCGCAAATATTGATATAAATCTGATGAACTGCTCTCGGATGTTAAGTTGGTGAGTTGTTCTACAGGTAAGTTGCAAAATAGATAGCTTTTGTAATTTTTCATTTATTTTCCTCAACAGAGATTAGTCTTACAATTAGCGAGAAGCTGATAAATTTGGAGGATTTCTGAAAAAGAATTATGTAATTATTGAATCAATGAGACTTAAATAGCGGAGTTGCTCATCGAACCATCATTATGTATTCCTTGAATCGCGGATTATTTGATTTGTGTCACAGGAATTGGTTACAGCAGAATTACAGCACTTCCTGCGCTGTTTCTTCATAAAGGAAATGATCAGAACACTGTCTAAATCTCGTAGTTGCTTTTCGGGCGAAAAAGCTTTCAATAATATCATGTAAACTTAATTCTTTTGCAAGTCCGTAGAGGAAATGAGGCCTGTTTCAAAGCTGCTTCATTCAAAATTCTGGCTGTAACTTGACATAGAACATAACTGAGCAACTGTCGTCCGGAGAGAAATTTGAGTGTGTGTCGGTGCAAAACTGTATTAATTAATTACAATGATGTTTCATGCCGTTCAATTGTAATATCTACGGCATATGAATGATTGACAGTTTCTGAATTCTTACTCATTTGTAGAACTAGATGATAAAGAGGCAACTATGATGTTGTGTAGGTGATTGTCCATACCAAACTTTATTAAATAATACATTGCGAAGTCATGTTTGAAATCGCGATGGAGTGAAACAGTATGCCGTGCAAATCGTATTTAAAATTACGGCACTTAATTGTGTGTATTGAGAATTAACCACCGGTAGTTTAATGAAGGAACAAGTACAACTGCTTTCCCCTAGTTATTATTAATCGAGAAGATCATAGCACAAATGTAATGAAGCTGTGCACGTATACGTATATACGAAATATTCATTGGCTGAGTTCACCCTCACTCCCTGCTTCGCCAATTTAACGGTAGAAAGACCTTGGTATTTCACTGGAACACTGATAAGATATTCATCTATAGCAGAGAACGGAATAGATTGAAAGATCTATCTCCAAATATCTGGAGTTCGAGGATTACAATCACATTGTACACTTAGTCACCAACGTTCACCAAGTACACTTCCGTCACTCGCCCTCGCCGCACTTACCTTCTTGTAGAAGCGGGCGCCGGTCACTTTGTGGAAGCCTTTCTTGAAGACCGCTTGATAGTCTTCGGGCTCCGAGAACTTGAAGAGGATTCCGGTGGCCGTCTTGGTGAGCGAGAAGAGCCCCTTGAAGTTCATCTTCTCGCAGATGCTGCTGGCCTTCTCGATGCTGAGCTCGTGGCTGGGCGTGAGCAGGAAGGCGCCCTTCGCCAGGAAGTGTTCAGAGTCTGAGAGCTCCGAGTCTGAGGCATCGTGGTCGCCGTGGTGGTCAGCCCAAAGGCCGGCGCCGGCCGCCGCCGCCATGTCGGCGTTGAGGCGCAGCTGGCTGGCGGTCTTCCCAACGGCGCGTAACGGGGGCGGCGCCTTGCGCGGAGGACCGCGCAACGCGGCGTCGGGCGACGGCGACGAGGACGATGCTCCGACGTCGTCGCGCGTGCCCGCCTCCTCTGCCGCTCCGACGCCCGCGGACGCCATTTTTGTAGTGGGTCGCGGCGGCGGGCAGTGCGCCGCCGTTTATACCGAGGGGGCCCCCCGGCGCCCCGCCAACACCCCCCGCGCCGCCCCCGCCCCCGAAACGCCGTTTATATAAAACTGGGAGGAGCCGCGGGGCCCATTGATGGCGCATTGTATGGATATAAAGAAGTTGGGATTCGGCAGGGTATAATGAGAGACGGAGGTGAGTCACTGTAATTGGAAGAGCAGTCAGCGAGACGGAAACGGGCGGACCCGCCGCGCCGCCCCCGCACCCTAATCACATAGGAAGGAACCCCGACGCCGCCGGCCTCGCGTCAAACGAGGTTACGATTGTTTGGTAAAGGAAAAGCAGCTTCCGAGCGCGCGGGAGTCTGATCTAATCCCCCCCCCCACTGCGGTCGCCGGCAGGTGGCTCCATCTTGAGCGATGAGGATGCAACAGAGTCTCTCGTGGTCAGTGGGGAGGGGGAAGGGGAGGGAGACCTCAATGTTACCCGTACCCACAATACTATATTTGTCAGTTAATAGTCAACATGTGTTCATATGCATACTATTTTCAATAGGTTCAACACTTTTCTTCATTAAACTCTGTATACAATAGTGACCGGGATGTGCGGTGGGTCTGGAACCCCCACAGTTGTACTCCTGAAGGTTACGTACAAAATTAAGTAGGCCACCATGCATACGTTACGACTTCTTGAATCATATGGCCAACACTATTATCAGTACTTAACTGTGGAAGATTTGGAGAATTGTGTAGGAAACTCCTTCGTTGGACGACATTCAATTTCACTCTACGGCCCTTAAAATATTGACGATACTATTTAACAAATTTTCTGGAAAACTAACGTTGAGAAGATAACGCCACCCTTTGTTTACTGTCCAAATATTTCTTCATTCTCTGGGAATAGTGTCCAGGAAAAGGTTTAAAAATTTCGAAATCACATCCGGTGTCGAATGCGTCTCACAATTTTCTTCCCTCAATAGTTCATAATGTATCGATGAGTGAAAATTAATGTTTGAATATTGTGCAAGAGACTCCTATTTCTGTGAAATTTATGACGTCACCATTTAATTGTGATATGCAATTCTGTTTCTCTAAGAGAGTTTAATAAAAGAAATGAAGATTAAAAATTGGATCTATTTTATATATGTAGTATGTGGCGGTTTATACATAATTATACACACCAATCCCTTTTCAGTGTCATCAATTTCTTAACTATTTTTTCGATTCTGGAATTAATGAAGATATTTAATATACTGTGACAGTGCCGTATAACGTGTTAATCTATCTAATGGAAACATCGGTCATTATTTCATTATCTACTTCCGGTCAGTTATACTGTTCTTCCGTAAAAGTACAGATGATGTTTCATCCGAATTCAAAGCTGAGAATGTCTTGAGGATTATATTTGTACACGACACATTATCAATGGCGAGACAACTGCTGGACCGTGACATGAATTGACGTGTGAACATAATTTGTTTCGTGTTATAAAATTGATAATTCACCAGATAACATTAATGGTTAATCCAAGATACCAAAATGAACTCGAAGGGAATAATATTCGTATAAGTTTTTGGTGAACCTAGAGAAAACTTCATTCCATATCCAAAATATTCACATGCAATATTACATTCAGGAAATGGCATATGATTTTGTAATTTATATCTAACTTCAGGAATGACCACCATTGCTTTGATAAATGAGTCACCTTTCTAAAGATCGGTTTATTTTGTGCTAAAATAGTACATTCTATTCTCAAAGTGGGAATTTTCTTCAATTCCTTCTTTGACTACAAATTTTTTCCACCTACGTGGAAACTTGTTTGTGTATATGTGGCTGCTTTGATAGATTTCAAATGTCCATATCTCATAAAAGTATATAAATTATGATCATGTCTTTTTACAAGTTCTTATTTAACGTATGTATGTTGTCCTTCTATTTCAAATTGGTAATAGTGGCCACTCCCAATTCTCCAGTGGAGCTTAAATTGTACAGACATGTGTGGTATGTGTGACAATAGATGATTTTGGTACCATTGTACACAAATCTACCCATAAAGAGGGAGAAATGGGACTTTGTGTGCGTGTATGAGTGTATATCCCACCATTACTCAAGAATGCCTGGAGCAATTTCAATCAAACTTGGTACACAGATGACTGATAAGCTAACAACAAGCACTGTGGATAAGACAACCCTGGTGCACATAGGCACGAAGTGGGAAGGGGATGGCGTGTAAATTAATGAAAAATTGTAGGTCAGTCGATTTTGCAGTGCTCATTTGACAAATAATTAAACAAATTATAATACTAAAAAGTATAAAATAAAATAAACACGAACAACTTTTTAAACAGCTTTTATTTAAAAAGGTGCTGCACTAAAAAGTGAGAAATAATGTTCAGTAAAATTAAAAATTGAGAAAGTTGATAAAAAACAGAAAATGAGAAAATTTTAAAAGCTTGAGATTTTTTTCACAAATTTGAAATAATTAATAGTGTTTATGACTTAACACCTCAAGGTTTTAAAATTTTCTGTTTTGTTTTCTTTTGATTAAATTATTTTTGAATTTTAATTTTACTAAACATAATTTCTCCTTTTTAATACAGTACATTTGTATATTAACGCTTGTTTAAAGAAAGACGTTTGCGTTTATTTTATTCAGAGTTAGCTTTGAAAGGAGAGTAAATAACTGTATATAAATTGAAACATTTCGTTGATCTCTACGAGCAGTCACTTTGATGTGGTGGTGGGGGAGGAGATCGGTGAGAAGCAGAAGTGCTTGCAATTACCGCCCATCTAAGCAATTGTTTCATTCACACTCATATGGGACAGTCATATAAAAGTGTTCACGTATTCAACAAACCGGAGATATACTAAATTCAACGTAAGCTCACATGAATAAAATAGTTTGAGTCTTTTTCCCTCTGAAATATCTAGAGTTTCAAAGTGAGGTTTCTGTCAGATGAGGAGGACGCGAAGTACGTGGAGTTACTTCGACGGCTGCTAAGAATGTTGCCTGCCTCAGGTCATGCCCGCATTGTATGGAACGTTTGCAAAACAGTCAGAGTAACATGCCATAGATTGAAGCAGGCTGTAGTTAATACTTCAACAATACTCCGAGATCTGTCAGATAGATTCCCCGTCGTGGAGCACCTTATACGGTTCGTGTCGGGGCCAGAGGCGCGTTGCTCGGAGGGGCTTCCCCTCTGCCCTTCTACAGGAGCGGCCGTCGTCAGTACAGCCGCACCCAGCCCCCGCGCTGATTGAAATACTCCTTGATCTCCTGGTATGGCGAGTGCAGGTTGGCGTAGCGGGCGCGCCTGCCTGCCCGCCGGATGTCACGTGGGAAGACGTGCACCAGGGATGATTAGATTGAGTTAATCAATGAGGTAATCTAATTATGGTCCACCCGAATCTGTTTCAAGGCATTCCTCATTGTTGATTACGACCTTCCATCGATCTCTCGCTCACGAAATGATGACGAACGGAAGACTTGTCTTCTGGTTAAGTGGATTCTAAGTGAACTGTTTCTAAGAGGCTGAACATAAATCAGTCTTCTTCCCGTGGCAATTTTAGTCTTTCAAAATAGGTCTTGATCAACTGGAGGTTCTTTGCGCCTTTCTTAACATATTTCTTAAAGTGGTTTAAGTTACCTACTTTTAGAACGATAAGGAGTATTTCAATATTTAAATACAACGCTTTGACCTTGCGTCTGGTCATCTTCCGTTAAAACTTTTGTAACCAATTTAAAAAGTTCGCTGGGCAATTGGCTCCGTGTCAACATTACATGTGCATGGTGAAGATTAAGAAAAATTGCTCTGGTATGGTGCATGCATGAGTTGTCAAAGATCTTATACGTAAGCTGAAGTCTTCATCATGGAGTGAATACAACTTTGTACAAAATACATTACGAGATAACGTAAATACGTATCTGCATTAAAAAACTCATATTGGTACGATGGATGTTTAACTCTTCTTAAAAACATTATGATAAGATATTTAAGATTTATACAAAAATTATTGATCGTGGCTGTAAAATGATAAAAATAGCAAAAATAGCATTACATATGTATTAAAAAAGTAGTATGTGCATATGGAACGTACAGTGATAGAACATCAAAGATGAAGCAGAAAGTGAAAAAACTGTCATAATACTAGATATGAAAAGAGGAATTAAAATTCATAAAAAAATTAAAATACTAAAAAATTAAATATTAATCGTTTGGTAATTTTTCTTTATCAGTTTGCAGGTCTAAAACTTTCAGCAACATTAAGCCCTGCTGCTATTAATATACAACATCTCACATATGTATCTTATTGTATAATTCATCTCATTATCTAAAATATGAACATGGTCTCAATCTGTTACATAATCATAAATTAATCTGTGTTTGGATTGTATGTGCATTGGGACGTTCTACCTATTCCTATGGTGTTCTTGTATTCTTGTTTTTAGTTACCTTTTAGTTTGTACAATGTAGCTGTATTTACAATCTTTACACTTAATTTTGTGCTAGTTAGGTCGGGGGAAGACGTAAATTTGTTGCTAGTACTTTTATTTGTCGACAGATGACAATACTTACCCTCTTGTGCGAAGAGTCTTGTCCCAATGTGCACGTGCATTGTGAATTTACCTTAATTTATCGCCTACAAACGCAGTTATTTTTTATTCTCGTGAGCATTTCACCCGGTGAGGACGACTCTAAATATGAGCAACGGATTATTAATAAAGGTTACTGACGGATGTTTTATTTTAAATAAGGTATCAGCAATATAAGTGAGTTCCGCAATCTGTTACACACACGAGGCAAGCAGACGTGGTCATAACCTTGCAACAATACGGAAATAAGCGTGTGAGTCATAATCCCCTCTACTTGAGAAAAGATGCAACATGGTTCAGAAATAAATTAAATGAACTTAATTTCTTTTAAAATTGTATACACTGTATATTAGTGTAAAATATAAATGCAATACATAATAAAAATTATTATATTTTAATAATTATAATTCTTATATTATTTTTATTAGCACAATATTTATTAATTTTTAAAAATATTGTTTTTTAATATTTCATTTTGAATCTACTATCCGAAAAATTCTAATATGTGGCGTCTTCCCCCAAACTACATTTCTTCATTTTGTTTATGTGTGTTTGGAAAATCCTTTTTGCCCATTATAGCCTTCACAATGCACATTTAATATTGACACATAGCCATCTAGTCCAAGAATGTTTCAAATTGGTTTTAAAACACCGGAAATGGTCTAGAAACAAAATCGAAACGTTGTATTTAGTATAATATACTTAAATAGTGAAATATATATTTAAAATAAGTGAGTCGTTTTATTCAACATTAAACTAAGCAGATGAGTATTTAAGATGAATTCCAGCACTAGGCCCAGCTAGGAGGCACCATTTTAAGGATGCTCAAGAAAATAATTTTGAATACTGTTGCTGAAGGAGATGGAGTAAATTAGTACATTAACTTGATATCTTATTTTTAAAATATTGTCCAATCAATGATACAAAAAATCCTTTAAAAGTTCAATCATCAATAGCGTCCTCTTTGAAATCGTATAATGTTATCACCCAGTCTAAAAAGAGTTTAAATTCTTAAATTGGGATTGCCGAGGTATCACAAACCAAAAAGGATTCTCTTCAAAAAATTTTGAATTACAATGAAATAGATGTGGTTTGTGTTACTGAAACTCACTTAACGATAGAAAAAAACTTAAATAAACCAGGTTATCAATGCTTGCGAAAACGTGATGGCAAAACCCCTAAAGATTAAGTGCTAATTATTGCACAGAATGACATCAATTAGTGAACTAATCCTTATTACTCTCCTTCCATCGAGTTCACTGCTGTCTCAATATCTCTGGAGAGTTTTGAGATAGAACTATAGATGCAGTGTATACACCACCCAATAAATCCATTGTCTATCTCAATTTCTTGATTTCTTTGTACGAAATCGTCCCAAAATTACCATCGGCTACATAAATGCTTAATATTCATCATAGGGCTTCACCACTTCTTAAGCGACAGGGTCATACCTTTACCAAACGCGAAAAAAAGGAACCTTAATATTCCGGCTGTGATAGAATCCTTGTTCTTCCCTTCGTCGTATCTGACGTACTGTCAGATTTATATTTCTAACTTCCAATTTATATTTCATTCTCTTTCCTTATACGAATTTTACTTGGATCACAACCCGTAATTATTACTGCAAATTATCACAACCCTGTAATTATTACGCCAAATCTAATGCTTTCTAACTAGGATAACAAAGATAAATATTTATAAAGTTAATTGGAATACATTCCAAGGTTATTTTAATTGATCAGTCCATAAGCTTGAGACCTACAAATGGAACAATGATGCCATTTGATGGGGAATGATAAATGTGGAAAACCATAAGACTTTACAAATATACTATGCATTTGTCTGACAATAGGAGACCATAATACATTTTACAAAACTTAAAATTACAAGGACAATACATTTTGGTGTTATATTTTGTGGCTAGGTACGTACGGTTACTCCTAAAGAATTGCACAATGTTTTTTTAAAAATCCAATTTATTTTTCATACCTATGGTATTTCAACAGAATGATGATTCATCCTTGAGAGACAAACTTTCATTTTTCCAAATAACCTCGGTCCCTTTCAACTGCCTTACGCCACCGTGGAACTAAGGTCTGTGTACCTGCACGGTAGAAGTCAGGACCAGCACGTTTGAGCTCACACGAACTGCCTTCACATGAGTGTTATCATCTACAAATATCGTTCCGCGTAGCAGTGGTGGCGATTAGGGGGGCGTGGGGGGGGAGGGCAGCTCCCTACTTGTTTAAGGAAATATAAAAATTTCATTTTAACCGTATGAAACTGGGAATTATAAAAAAGAATCACATCATCCTTGATGGGACAATCACCAGTTGTCTTTCGTTTGATTTATTTCATTATTTAAATCATACTCTGTGGAAATATGCGGAAAATGTCTTGTTAATGAAAATTGTCAATACATCCTCCCCACCCCCTCATGTTTTAAATTTCCAATCACCGCTACTGCCGCGTGGGGATTCCTTCAGTTTACTGAAGAGGCAGTAATCACACGGTGCCAGATCAGAGCTGTAGGGAGGGTATTTCAATGTTGTCCACCCAAACTTTGTGATCTCTGTAATGGTTTTCTCATTGACATGTGGCCTGGTTTTATCATGCAACAGCGAAACATCGTGTTATTGGCAATGTTGTCGAACGCGACACATTCGGGCATGAAGTTTTTTAAGGGTCGCCACATACTCGATAGAATTGATAGTGGTTCCGTGTGGCATGATGCCTACATGCACCATATCTTCTGAATAAAAAACTTTGTAGCCATCACTTTTCGTGCTGAAGGCGCAGTTTTGCATTTCTTTTTCTTAGAGTTCGCATGATGCCATTCCATCGATTGCAGATTCGTCTCAAGTTCAAAGTGTTGCAACCACGTTTCATCTCCTGTCACAATTCTTGCAAGGAAGTTATCTCCCGAATTCTCGTACTGTTCCAAAAGTTCGCTGCTTACTGTCCTTCGTGTTTCTTTGTGAACATCCGTCAATATTCTCGGAACCCACCTGTAACAACCTTTTTTCAGCTTTAATTGACTGACTATTCCGTACGCACTCACTTCTCCTACTTCCACTCGGATTGACAGTTCCTTCTCTGTTATGCGTTTGTCAGATCGTGAATACGCTGCATATTGTTGGGGGTCTGAGCAATGTTCGGTCTCACGCTGCTCGGGAAGCCCCAAGTCTTGGCAAGTCAATTTTCACAAGATAATCTGCTTGCTCAACGACTAACCGTACTACGATCAACAGGTTCATCTCCATACACCTTTTTCAATCTCTTGTGAATGTTTGTCACCATCTCGTTCTAACAACACAGCAACTCTATAACTGCACGCTGTTTCAGACGAACAAGCGCAGCACACATCTTGACGGAGTGCTACGACAGTGTGACTTGCGGAAACAAGTTGAATTAAATTTTAATACAAGCTGGATGAATGTGTTTATGACGTCCGTGAATGACAAAAATGTAGAACAAAAGTTGGGTTAAAAATGTGTGTTTCTTTTGAAGTGACCTACATAAATTTAGATTCAGTAAAAATAAAATTTACGTTGAGTTATTTGCAGAAAAAGTTAGAAGTGTTACGTAATGTGACGAAACGATTGAGGAAAACGTGGAGGAGAAATCTGTTTCGTGTTTTATGATTTTGGGGACCCTAAGAGATGGAAAACGATACCAGATTCTGGAGGAAAGTTCGTGAAAAAGTTGTGAAACGTCTTCATAATAGACTTGTTCCAGCAGGAATCTCTGATACTTCCGAACTGTCTGGCGCATGCGCAAAAGCGAAATCCCAGTTCTGTGCCGTTCCAGCAACGATAATTTGTGTTTTTGTATCCCAATCCACTGTTGCAGCAGGCGTTAGCGACGAAGCCTCCCGACCGATTCTTCCTAGTATTCATGTGATTGCATGAATTCGTAGTTGTTTTCTTTTCCTTAAGACTGCGAGTGCTTCGTAGTGACAGAGCATATCATACTCAGTTTCATCCATTTTTTTGGCATCTCCTACGTAGTGAATTGGCTATTCAGCCAATTTTGTGGAGATGTCCTCTTAGTCTAGTGTCTTGTCCAACTGACCAATGAAGTAAATCTGTACTCATGTTAAGCAGCTCTTGTGCTCTACTTCTTGTCACCTCTTTAATGAGTGCCTTTGAGTGTTGGTATCCTGAAATTGAAATCCTGTACTCCTTGTGTTTTCTTCTGATCTAGTCGCGAAATTTGTGGTTTCTGTCTATCATCCGCGTGGTTCGTGCAAGGTGGGGGAAATCTGCAGAATGGGACCGAGTAACAATTGTTTGCATGGTGTTGGCGTGCTGATTCATAATGCTTACTTGTATAAATAAGTCAAATTTTTCATGAGACGACAAACGAAAGAGGTAAATATTCAAGAGGGCTGTAGAATTCCTAAGAAAATTTATCCATTAGTCCATTGAACTAGAACAATCATTTACATTAGTAATTGTTTTTAAGTTTTAATTAAAGGATTATGTAAGTTTATTTGGTCAATTGGATTAGTGAAATGTGTCATTCTGATCATGACTCTACATCAGTGAATTTTCTCATCAATAAATTTTCTCATTAACCTTGAAATGAAGGATAACACAAAAGAAAATTGTTTTAACATATTAAATGGGGTGGAAACAGTTCTAGGAGACATGCTGCGAGCGTAGTAATCTGTGATGTGAGCGTTGTACCATTGCGGTTGAGTTATCAGTCGAATGATTTGAACGACGTTCTGCTGATTTGTTTTCGATTTATCCTCGTGAGATGACACTGCTGTCATTCAAAGTTCCTGCGACATCTAACGTACGGGTTTTGAACTATGGCGCGCTATGGTGTTCCAACGGGGAACAATCCCGAATTGTTCCGAACAGTCAGGAATTCCGCGCATGCTTATTGAGAAAATCCACGGGGCAGTACCGAACCATTCGAGATTTGCTCCTGGAACAAACCTAATGTAATATGATATTGGTTCTACATTTTGATATCTATGTAACGTCCATGGTTTACGAACCAGGGAGAATTACCGGCTATTTGAAAAATTTTATTTTGGAAAATATTATTTTCCAAAAAATTTTATTTTGGATGTTTCTTACGGTAGAAGAAGCAGCATCAGTGGCAGTAAGAGGCTAAGGGGTTATAGTCACCTCCCGCACCCCATCGGACCTGAAAATTCAACAGATATAGGTATACTTTGCCACAATTAACAATATTAAATAGTTGCCAACAAATTGGCAACTATTTAATATTGGTAATTGTTGATTACTTATTTGGTGAGTTGATGTATTTTATTTAAAAGATAATATTTAGAAAATTTGACTTGTAAAACCATGATTTTCAAACAGAATTGCTCCCTTGATCCCTCACCGGTCATCCCCCCTCTTGACTACGGTCTAGATCCGCCACTGAGCAGCACTGCATATATAATATTTTTTATTTTAATTTTACTTATCATATAAATCATTAAAATACTCTTCCTTGAAGCCATCGTGAGAACAAAAATATTAGACCCAATCGACAAAATATTTCTTTATTAAATAATAAAGGGAACGACAATGGACATTGCGATTAACTAACGAATGAGAATTCAAAAATAATTTTAATAATTATTTTCTATACAGTTTTAATGCGCTCATATATCTCCACATGATGTATAATAATGCATACAGTGTTCGCGTCACAAAGTCTCCGCAAATTGAATTACAAGATTACAACCTTTTTACAAGACCAATTAACAAGACTTTTTAAACGGGGACATTTAAATGTTTTCTTTCAGTGACTGTTTTCAGATCAATAATGAGTTTCTAGTGTCAAGGGTTACTATATGTTTTTTATTTTTATTATTATAATTTATTGCAGAATTGCAATCCAATCATGGAGAAAATTTAGTGAATACTATTACACGACGAAAAATAATCACAAGTCTGACGAAAAATTGTATCACAGACCAATGGCCCTCTTCAAAATTTCTGCTCTGTTAACCTGGAAGTACGTTTTCCTGGATTTCACAGTTACTATACCTCGGACTCATTCGCTCAACAGCTCTCGAGTAATGAACGCTGCCGCCACTAGCGCCTCGTGTCGAGTACATTCTGTACCGACTTGCAGTACTATTCGGACTATCTGTAATACTGTGCCATACAAAGTTGTTACTGCTTCCGTATAGGTGGGGCCGTCAGGCCACCTCCTATTTAATAATATAGTGATACTAGTATGTCAAGAACGTTAGAGTTAGCTCTCGGCAAAAATTGTCTCACGGTGAAGAGACCAAAGTTGTAAAAGTGTTCAATGCCCTCTCCGGTATCAATCGACTAAATAAAGGAGCAACATCTGAAACCAACCTCGTGCCCAGCGACGGACTCGACCACCAGCACTCCGTTCAGATGATCATCTGCTGTCACTTTTCCTCAACACGCTGTTTACTCATCTGATGCCGTAAACAGACCGACAGGTTAGTTAAAAGGTCGTGCTACCACTTTGCATTGCATTGCTCCCAAGAGTATACATTTAATTCCGCAATCCGTGGCCTAAGAAATAAAATGTCAACGTATCGTTAACATTCCAAACACCGCCTTGAAAAATGTACCTCATCGAAGTATTGCTCTCCTTGCATCAATATTTACCGCAAGTCTGAACTGTGGTTACTTCCCTTTGAAATGGAAACCTTTCCTAATCATTCTTGTCGCAAAACCATATACATCTCCTCAAGATCCGAATAGCTACAGACCAATTAGCCTACTTTCTAACAAAGCAATTTTTTTGGAAAAACTCGTTCTGTCTCGTCTCGATAATTATATCTCCATCACGGTGACTATCCCAGAGATTCAATTTGGTTTCAGATCAATGTACGCCACAACTCATCAACTTATTCTTTATTCAGACATTTGAGAAAATAGTAAATACACCATAACCGCTTTATTTATTCTTTAAAAACTGCTAATTCCACTCCTATTTCTCGTACGATAATGGTTTTTTATTCTATATTTGCGTAAAAGTGCCAAATTTTAATCTGTCTAAATGAGAAATTCGCGCTACTAATTGCGGAGTTTTTTTGTGGTGGTGGGGGGGGGGTCTATAAATATATTTAATAGTTTTACTTGCTGATTTCTCATGATTTACGAATATCTTATAGCATCTAATTGAATATTATAAAAATTTTGAATCTGATGATGCTGTATTGTAGAGTAAATTATTATAATTAATTTCTACTCCTCCGGAAGATTTAACATGTAGTCTGTCTTTTCGATAAATGTTATTTGAATTTTCTCTTGATATTAGATATGTTTGTGACACTCACACTTTATTAACGTTATAATATTTAATGACTTCTATGAATTCTTCTTTTTATATTATTAGATCATTTGCATTCCAGTAAAATTAAATTTGTTTTACTCGAATACATTTGCTGCTATAGGGGTAGGATTGCATAGGTTGATGATTGTACTATTGTCTAGATTTGAGCGTACATGATTTTGTGATTTCTGAAATGATTCCTCCAACTAACTCTTTCTTATTTAATTACATTTCGTAAAAGGAATTTGTCGCATTGCCTTGGCTAGAGATCTGAGCGTACAATTTGAGACTGCGCAGATGCGACCTCGCTAGTCGGCGGGCTGACGGAGGAGAGAATTCAGTTGTGAAGTTAGGTGGATTAGATCTAATGGGGTTAAGGTTTCGTTTATTTAGTGAAGGTGGGATTTGATTAAAGTCAGACATTTCTTCAAATTTGCTGAATGCATTCCTAAGCAATCGACACATCTTGAGGTGTTTCTCTAAACATGATACATTCTGAGAAACGATGAAATTCTAAACATTTAACACACCAGGGTATCCTACTACAGTTGTTATGGGAATGTCCATAACGCTGATAGTTTTTGCATTGAAGGAAGATGTAGGTTTATTATGATGTTCCTTTTTGATCACAGCGTAAAATAGTTTTTCAAGTTTGAATAATTTTTTTGCATCTGCATTATTTTCAACCAGTACAGCATATAATGGAATAGGAATGTTATTCTTATAAATTCTAATTTAATTACACGGTAGTTTAAGGACTTTAATTCTGATATAACCTCATCTTCCTTGTATTCTGTTGGGCTTCCGCTTATTTCAACTTCCCTAACATTTTGAGTTGGATCTTTAAAATGAAATTCTAGCTTTCCTGAATTACAATAGAGAGCGGCGTGATTTATACTGAATAATGAAATAATTTTCGATCAAAAAGACTTTTTGTGATCTGTATTAAATCAAGAATCAATAGTTTATTGTTTTCAACTATGAATGAAAATTGGATGAATAACTATTGATTATCATGCACTTCATCTTGAACTGTATTTAGCACAGCATATTTTTTGCCGTGAGGATGTTTTTAATAACATTTTCCTCCATATTTGATCGATTACTTAGCGATTTTTTAAACACTATCTGCACTTTGATGTTTACGCCGGTTATATGTTCTTTGTATTGTTCATCACTACTGATCTTGCTGGTGGATCATATCTGTTAGAATTTCAAGGATGTGATACACTTTCTTCTACGTTGTCTCAATAGTTATACAAGACGTCTATGGCCTTGTGTATTACTTTAACTGCATTACACTAGTCAGGGGCTGGGGTCGAATTTGCATGTTGAGGGTGATTTGTATCTACTGTTGGTCTGCTATCAGTCACACTCATGAAATACTGTATCAGCCTCCCCCAGTCGGGGTATCAATTTTCACTATCAATGGATATTCAAGACTTCTGCTCCTGCACAACAGAATTAAATGAAAAACACTTAAAGATTCTTTCAGTCTATGTTCTCTCTTGAGTAACAGTTACTAATTGTAACTGCTCAATCACTTATAGAAAGTGACGCGATTTTATCGACTTTACTCAGAGGGCAGAGGAAAACGATATTATCGCTTCCGCTTCTCGAAACGAACGAGAAACCGGACATAATATTAATTGACTGATGTGAAAGAATAAAACTTTTATAATTCATGTAGCTACTCTTTACATTACTAATTAAAAAAACACAAAAAATCTAAAAAAAAACCGGTACATATGACAAGTTCAAAGGATTTGAAAACAAAATAAAGTAGTAACAATTCCACTCTATTTCAGCAAATGGTATTATTTGCGAAACACTAAAAGGGCATCTTGCAAGATTGCCATTAACCAGCACTGGCAAAAATGCAGAAATCTGTTATCTTGCAAACCTGTTACCTTACAAGGAAATTCTTCAGCCTTGACTAAATTCAACATCCAACTTGGCACACTGGCCCACCCCAACAACCTGTATCAAGAGAAAATACAACAACGTAATAATACCTGAAACTAAGATCTGTACGACCGATCATCGCTTGGACGATATTTCGGTAATTTGGAAATCCAAAACATTCGTCAGTAATAACGTTCTTGAGGCGCCCATAAATAAATTAATTCAGGAAAGCGAATCCTTTTGGATTGCCAAAATGGGCCACTCGCATAATGTCGAGGTTGGGCGCCAGAGGGGGACATGGAGCTGTAAGCAAAATTGTTTTCCCCAATTAATTAGTGGGATAGTGGCCTTTAGTAAGGGTATAATGTAGTTGGGTTAAGTACTGGTTGCGATCTGAAAAATTAATACATATGTTTCTGGCATGAATGGATGGGGCATAAGAAAAAGAGCGTTTAACGAACTTTGTGCACCATCTTTCAGAATTAAGGAATTGTTGAATGTTCGTTTCTTTGATGCACGTTATCGTTTCTGCAATATTGAAATACGTGAGTGAATTGTATTTATGCAATATTAAAAACACATTTTAATTCGTATGCAAAACTTTAGCATCCTTCCTATTATACGAAAGGAGAACGGAGTGATCGCTTAATTATTTATGGATTTATTGAGAGAATAAATACTAAGTCTTTAGTTTAAAACGGTTTGGTTTTATAAGTTAGAGACACGATTTCGTCTAACTTAACGAATGGTTGAGATCGTATTCATTGGATAAATAGCTATATGTGCACTGCAAACATTTTAGGGCAAGTAAACATTTTTCAATAAAACCCATTAGTTAGATTTACTTCATATTGTATTATTGATGAACTCCATGAATACATTTTCGCTCATATTGTCAGGTGTTATTAATCAGGATACTTGTTAAATGACAGTGATAGATTGCAACCACTGACACCTTCTCGGATTCTGGTAATATGCAATAAGGAAAAATTCAAAGACTCTTCTCATGAGGAATATCACGAAATTTTATTTGCGCTTTCACTAGACCACAGCTGACCGTTCGGGCATTTCGAACGCGAGTGCATTTACATATGCATGCTAAGTGCAATTTCTATAAACCAATAGACTGAGAAGGGGATGGACGCGTGCGTAGTTGTGTACTGCAGGCGCTGCTTCTCTCTTTCTTATCGCTAATACAGATTTGGACAGGAGAAGTGAGATAAGGGGCGGGGATATGTCAAAGACAGGGGAAGAGATGGGAGTGGGGAGAGATGGAGGAAGCGACGAGGTATCATTAGGGGTAGGTGGTGGATTTTGTGTAGGTGGAGGAGGTGAGGGAAGTAGTTAAGTGAGAAGCGAAGCGTTGTTTCCCAGACGGTCTCAGATAAAGGCCGTGCCGGGTAAAGTCCTTGGCAGAAAGGTGGGATAGCGGATCAACAAATGTGATGTCTATGTCTGCCAGGTGTTGTCTTAGTGCGATGTTTGCGTTGTTAATTACGTTGTTCAAGTGTGGCATGTCGTAGCGTGCAGGCTAGAAAGTATGATGTTAGTGCGCTGGGAGGTCTGTTTGAGTTTTTGCATATGTTCACTATAGTTCAGTTGACTACTCAAATTTAAATAATTTTGCCCACCTATAATAAAAATTGTTTCCCGCTTTGTGAGTTTTTCCATGTGAATATCCAGTTCTGATAACTTCAGCCAAACGATCGTTTGACTTGAAGAAACCGGTTACAGAGAAATTGTTGGGAACAATTCCACGCATAATGGAGGCTATTTGGTGGCTATGGGAATCAGCTAAAATTAAAACACTAGATTTTTGCGTGGATATGTTGTCTTTCACAGTGTTGGGCATCACACTTTTACGTGTTTTTGGACGCCTGTGCTGACCAGTGCGAGATTTGCGGGGAGAAGGGTTAACGGGTTTGGGTGCAGAATAGGATGGGGTGAAAGAAGTGGGAGGGGTGGGTAGAGGGAGGAAGTGGGAAAAGTCCTCTAACACGCCAAACCTATTTTGTGTCATGAGAGGGGGTGGTGCATATGTTTTTGATGAACCCGAGTGACAGCAGTTGAAAGGTCAGCGAAAATCCGTAACTGTTGTCCAACCACCGCTAGTGTTTTTATTGACCTCCTCCAGAGCAATGATACGAGTATTGATATATAGCACTAAGTGTTCGTACGCTTTCTGGAGATCAATTTTGAACGCGTTAAGGAATGCGATCGTGTCCATTGTTGTGACTTGGTTAATAACTTGGAACATAAGCAGACGCGAAACAAGAAAGTCGACAACTACTAATAAATTGGGTGTTTCTAGAGAGATAATAAATTGTTACAATGAAATAAGAATTTAAGTTACAACTATTGAAAATTTCTATCTTGCTTAAATTTGTCTCCCCAACTTCAGTAACTATTTCAACGAGTACAACGACAATGAGAGTTTGATACCTAAAAAAATTTGAAAGAAATACTTAAAACAAGTTGCTAATGCTTTATCTTTATTCTTCTAGAAAAATATAAATGATGATGTCCTACACATTATCACACCTTAGAATAACACAAAAAATCACAAGGAAATGCGAGCTTGTAACTTTATATCTTAGTTTGACTAGTTCAACTGCAGTGAAGTTTTTCGAACCCATTTATATCTTAGCACACTGGAAACAAAATACTAACAACACTACACTAAAGAAAATACTTAAATACACTTAAAGAAGTACAAAAAAACTCGAGAAAATAAAATAATTAAAATAATTAAACTAAAAATTAACAGAGTGCATTAACTAGCTTTGCTTGTGCTTTAATCAGGCTAGCCAACTTTTGTATGAAACTATGTATGATTAGTTTTTGTATGAAACTTTCAGAGAACTATATAT
>NNCF01127668.1:517921-573487 GCA_002313205.1 Laupala kohalensis
TATATATATATGGAAATTAGCAAAACTATTCATAATGCCTCTTCTGATACAGTATCTTTGATTAAGAATGTAAGTATCTTCAATTATTGTTATATATCCCATTCAATTCTTATGTAACGAATTTTATGATTTTGATGAATGATTTGCGATGCGAACTTGCTCGAGATACTTTTCCTCTCTTAAATAATCGAATACAAAGAAATCTGCACAGCTGTCCTTCCTCTAAGAAAGCGATAAGCATCGCTGGCTGTCGCCCACCACCGAGTCCGGTCATTCCCTCCTCAGCGAAGTGGTTAATAGGAGTTGCCCTTCGCATGCTCGCATGGACAAAATGATGCCTGGGACGGGCAGCTGTGGAAAAAATGATGCCTGGGACGGGCAGCTGTGGCCATCCCTGCTTTAATTTACCTACCGAAGTCAGTTTCTTGTATGCAGACCAGGATGGTCATGTACTCATTTTCATCAAATTGTTAGTTTGTCCTCGTCAAACCAAAGTAACGAATTATTTATGAATTTTTATACATGTTTCTTTACATTAGAATGCTTTGAATTAATCTGCATTTTCGAATGATATAGATAAATGTTATTTATTGAAATGACCATACACTGCGTTGCACATTTTATCCCGTGCCAGAGGCCCCCGGGGATCGCATCTGTTCCGTTGCATTCCAAGGTTCGGACCCTCAGTTAAACTTTGTTGTAGAACATAAGCATTGACTTAGAGTGCACATGAAACAGACAGAGGAGATATGATTCTCACCTTGCATTCTAGATATGTTAGAGCAAACTGTAGAAGAAAAAAATCCGAAACGGATTAAGAAGAGTATATAATCTACGTAGTTAGGGAGAGTGAAACGCGAGTTCAATGATAATTTGGAGAGGGAAAAGGAGAAATGGACGCGGTGGAAGGAGAAGGGGCGCCCGCACGTGTCTGGGCCTCACGTTGCTGCTGCCTTTGCATGCAGATGGCTGTTCCTGACTGTCCGTCGAAGCCGCTGCTGACGAAGCAGATGCTCCGCGGGCGACGCGGCGTTGCGCGGGGTCCAGTATGGGATCAGCGGAAGAGAGAGATGGGATACTGTAGAGAGGGGAAGGGTGGTTGCCAGGTGCCCGGGTCTGCAGACACAAAGGAATATGTTGTTGTGGAAGAGAGAGAGAGAGAGTGAGAGAGAGGGGGGGAGACGTGGAAGGGTGTCGCGGGCAGAAATGGAGAAGAGACATCCGTGGGGTTAGTCCGGAATCGTGCAATTGGTGGAAGGGACTTGACGGGTACAATGCACTGCGGCGGAAGGAGACAATGACGAAAGCAATCTGAATCATCTTGAAACATTACGAAAACATTTTGATATTGAGCTACAGGTTATCAGAGAGCTCCTACTTCAATGTTTCTGAGGGGATCTGAGGAAATTACGTAGTTCTTGTTTAATGTGCATCGCTCCACCGAAACAACAAAAAAAAACTGTTTCAGTTGGCAATAGTCACTCGCATAGTAAGGGGGTGAAGGGTCGCCATTTCTCTCCCATCAGACCAGTGATACTAAGATTTTTTGAGACTAGGAAAAAGCCGTAGCCTAAAGATTTCAAGTTTTCAACTGAAAATTTAGGCAGGTATTTATAGTCACAAATAATCACTTCCTTATTTGAATCACTAATCATATCCCGAACTGATGAACGGATTCCTATAAAAAGCCTCCCTAAATAAGCATAGATTGAGCTTCAGTTCAATCTCTCATTGAAAAATCTGCAATAAAAATCAACCCGAAGTGATAAAACCTTTGTTTCATATCGATCAACGCAGAAGAGAATAGGCTTCATTATAATTTTAGTGTATGTGGCTTTTGTGCAGGTCTTCTGGGTCACTTAATATTCTTCCGCCAACTCTGTACGTATCGTTTTTACTATGACAGTAGTTCGTCTGATGCACTTACATGACGTGAGAGAAATCTACCCGACACACTGCTTAATTTTTAATCTTCTACTTCCATTAATGCAGATATTCATTAACTTCTATTTTGGTTTCAAATGATTAAGAACTATTTGGTGAAACCCAGATAAATCCTGTCCTGAAATCCGAAATAAAAAGGATAAAGAGCCGTCATTAGATTCAAATGTTCAAATATTGGAATGTTATCTTCCAGCTTAATATGGAGAGTTCATCTTCGCGCGAGTGACCGTGTACATCATCGCCCACAGCGTTACAGCTAATTGCACCCAGTAGCGTTACGAAGATTAGTCAGCCATGGTTCTTAGTTTTTTGCAATAATTATGAATTTTTAATAAAAAAACATCAAATCTCATCAGAAAAATAGTAGAGAAATATATTCTTTTAGAAATTGACATAGTTTAAACAGAGAAATTATTTAAATAATACAGTCTGAAATGGTTTATTTAGTTAAATTTAATGAATCCACTTCTATTGATATAGTAATACATTGCTTTAATTTTGAATTACGATGTATTTTGAGCCCTCAGTACCCTCCACCGTTTGGAGATATAGACGTTCCACCCGTCTCTTTGATGTCTGTACAATTATTGGTAGACGCGGTGTTCCGTAACTTGACTGTGTGCTCCGTTTGTGGTACCTAACGTCCTGTCCATGAACACAATTGATTTGCCCTGACGCATCCATACTGCATTTAATTGTCTTAACTAACATCGTGTCGTAACAACTAATAACTAACTAGCACTTGCATTTACACTGCTTAGAAATACAGCAATATAAATAAGATGGAAGTAGCTAAACTCGTAAGATTTATTCGCGAGGTAAATTGCATGAAACTAACATACGAACGTTTACTTTCATTTAGCAAGATTATTTCATTTACCTGGATAATAACAGATACTACTCTCCCCCATATTCTACGCAAGTTTCATTCTGTTTCATTCAATATAGAAATGACAGTAAAACAATTATAAATGGTATATGAAAATGCACAATGTAGCACCACTTAACTCATGTGCAATTCCCTATGAATATTGTTTGTACCCAAGCAGACAAGCCAGCAGACACGCAAGGACAGGAAAACTGATATTTTGACCTATTTTCACTTGACCAATTACTCAGATAGCTTACGTAATGGAGTATTCCTGGATGATTTAATTGTATACATCGTTCGTTCTAGAGAGAACCTTTATAGTCCTTGGAATTATTTAGTAATTTTTAAAATACTATAGTTTTCTTCAGAAGCAATGTTATAATTATTCTTTGTTTGTGTTCTGATTATCATGGGATATGTTCACTGTGGAAATAAATCAATGATAATAGTGATCAATAATAAATAGTGTGTAGCCATCTTCTCAATAATTACAGTGAAAACATTTTAGAGCAATGCAATTTTATTTCCATTGTATGCATTCATCATAAATACATCACTATTCAATTAATAAATAGATATATAACATTTCAATGTAAACAATGTCAACAATTGAGCATCACGTGTCCATAAATCGACATCTCGAAGTTAAATAAATACGAACTTTTTTCATAATCCACAGCATGGATCAAAACTGAGATATTGAATAGATATTTTTATTGCGTTTCACGACACCAGTCTCTTATAATTAAATATTATTGTGCAAAACAAATCTTTTAATGAATCAAAGACCATGTTTACTCACCCATGGAAGGATACATCCCCTCCACTCCTTTTAGCATTTAGGGAGTTATTATGGCACGTGGCGAGAGAACAATTCATCTCTAAGACCAGTATTTGAATAATTTAACTATATTTAACTATTAACCTTGACGTTATTACGTTTGCTGGAAATAGCTTGAGGCCACCTTGCTATTCTAAGACTTTAATTTCTACCATCACGGTAAGACGCGTCGCTTCAAGAAGTCAAGTCGCATCATTTTCAAATAAATGATTCAAGTAGCGTCTTTTCATTATGTAATTTTTAAATTCTGCTATCTCCGAAAAAAGGTGAAAGATGAAACCATAATTATATCTTTTAATGCTCTAACATACAATAATTCATTTGTGTGATTTTCTCTGTCCGGTTACGCAGAAAAGTAACGAAAAATCTACGGGACATTTGCGAATTAATGTATGATTCATTATTATAAATCTATGAATCAGAGTTTCAGGACTGTTCGTCTGCCATCACGAGTGAGTATTGCCATAATTGGGACAAATGATTGAATTAAGAACTATTTTGATTCAAGATTATAAAGAAGAGAGTGATTTAATAGAAACTATGCCGGTCATTTAATTTCAATATGTTATAGTGGTAGTATTTGGAGATACGATGGAATTTTCTCAGTTTGTAAATGTATCTGAAACACATGTTTTTAGTTTATCGGAAAAGCACAGATGGACTTGCTATTTAAATGACGATACGCAAAGTCCCATTAAAGATTCAAGTAAAAGTATTTTATTTTGAAAGTTGGCGAGAACTTTTCAATACATTTAAAAAGGTAAAATGAGGAATACATTCAAGAAATGTCTTTCTTTACTTTTGCTACGCACAAAACAAAAAAAGGAAACATTGCTTGGAAAGGACTTTTATGTATGGAATATTGGATCGTGAAAAGGTGAATACCCTTCCCACTCTGATACATTTTGAAGAGAAGGATTTTTCTGGCGGAAAACGTCTTGAAAACCGTCCATATTATTCTTCCACTTTTCAACACTTTTTAATTAGGTGATTTTATTCTTCCCAACTCCAGTTATTGGGAATTGTCATTTTCAGATGAATATACTTGAGCTGATCACATATCAACCAATCACTGAAGCAAGAAATAATAATGCAAGAAAAATAATATGCAAGTTTTTTCTCTTTGTTGCTTGCATAAGATTTCTCAATTGTTTCTAATAACGTGTTTAATACTGATTTCCAATATGTCTAGTTATCATATCGCAATTTACTTTGGTATAATGGATGCTTACACATGGTTTACAATGTTGTTGAAATCCCCATGTGACAAGTATTCACTCGGTTATTGCAAACCTCAGTCAATACAACCTCATAAATGGAGGGAAATTCGAATTTTGTACATGTTTAATTTTTTTGAAATGCTAATTTTTCTCTGGATTTTGTGATCCCAGCCTTTGTATCAATTGGAACTGAATGATTTCTTTTGTGATTTGAGCTTCTCTAAGTAAGATGTTGGATTGTTAGCCTCTACCCGCAGGAAAAGGAATAACTGCTACCGTCAGCAAAAGTGCCATATTTTAGACAGAAGGAAAATATATATTTAGAGTTCTATTTCAAAAATAATTGTTTTTACTACCAAAATATTACAGGTTTTCTCACGTAATTAGAAATAACCTCCTATAATTCAACTGAGCCGTGATTTTTTATGATAGCTCTAAGTGCAGTTTTCAATGTGTTCTCCTGAACAATGGGAATACTTTTAGATTTATTCTGGTTGGTTATTCAGTGCACTTAAAGACTGTGATGACATAAAATTAATGATTAAATTATTCCAATATTTTGAGCATAATTGGATTATATGTGAGAATCGAAAAATGGTTAACTTCCTGCTTGCGCAACAGAAAAAAACTATCCTAAGTATCCATGCTTTATATGCATATAGGGCAGTCGCGCACGAAATAGAAAACAATGGGGATGTTTGCATGGTCGTTGACAGGGGGTGAGGGTTGACTGGAAGGGGCACGGGGTAGCCTCGAATTGAGAAACTATTTTGACTACGAGAGAACGTTGGAAAAGAGTCTACTAATCCCTAGGCACGAATTAAGGAACTTCCTTGTTTAGCTGAGGGCCGACTCCATAAATTCCAAATCTGCATTACACATACCTTGCCAGTCTCTCCGGGAGCTGCTCCGAATAAGGCTCCAGTTGTCGTCATGGTTACTTGTGTGTCTGATTGTGCCACATACTGGTAAGCACAGCCACCCGAAACCACGTAAAGTAGTGGTACACAGAGATTAAGCCAACACTTCCACGCAGAAATCAAACGTGCTCATATAAGCTAATTCGCACGGTCGTCAATGTCCTCCGTTTTGCGTGGATGCTTCCTAGTCAGTTGTCAGTCTCCAGTTTCTTTAATCCACACGCTCGTTTGGCTCAAGTTATTCATCATAGATGGGCTGAACAATATTAACTTGGGTGGTCATTACAATGCGACTGAACATCTACAAAAATTAAAAATGGCCACTCAGCACACGAACATAGTCTCTAGCCTGCCTCCACGCTTCAACGTTCCACAAAAAAACCACGAAATTAACTTGGCAAACATCTCCCTAAAACATCACCTGGCAGGCACAAAAATCACATCTTTTGATTTGCAACCACACCTGACTGCCAAGGACTTTACCCAGCACGGTTTACACCTGAGACCGTCTGGGAAACAGCACTTCGGTTCTCTCCTAGCTTCACATCTGACCTCACATCATCCACCTCCTCCATTACCTCCTCCTGCACGTACCTCATCTCCTCCTCCACCTCCCTCTACTTCTACCTCATCTCCTCCACCTCCCTCTGCTCCTACCTCATCACCATTTCCTCTTCCTATCTCCACACCCATTTCTTCTCCTGTCCCCGTTCTTTCACCTACTGCTTCCTCATCTCCCACGTCAACATCTATTCCTCCTGTCGCCCCCATACACCGTTACAACTTGCGCTCAGGAGTACGATGTGGTACTCGAAGGTGACAATCACGTTCGGGTGCAGTGTGCGGGCTTGATCCGCAACTAGAAGATGTACCAATTTCAAATTCCTCTCCACAATCTAACGACGATACCATTCCTCGTGAGTCACAAACTCTTTGCGAAAATAAAAAAAATATATTTCATCATAATGCCCAATCCCTTTCAAACAAATTGACAGACATTAAAATTCTGGTACACGAAAGTCGATTCGATTTGCTATGCCTCACAGAGCATTGGCTTTCAACTAACAACATCAACGATACTGCTATTTCTAATTATTATTTAGCAAGTTCTTACTGTCGGCAAAATTTTAAAGGCAAAAATCCCCACGGAGGTACGTGTATCTACGTTCGTAATGATATTTTATCTTCTCCACTGACAGGCTACGAGAACTTCTGCGTAGATAGTGTGTTCGAATTTTCTGCAGTTAATCTGACCGACACCGGTATTGTTGTTTTGTATATTTATAGACCTCCCCAATCAGATCTTGCCATATTTTTTCGGAACTTCGATATTGTTTTAAAACATATCACACATAAATCTACTAAATCTATCGTTATATGTGGCGATTTCAACATCGATTTCCTGAGTACATCCGACTCTGCACATTCACCAGTTAATCGATTCAAGAATCTTATCGACTCCTTCAACCTTATTACTACGATAAACGACCCCACTCGCCTCTCCGGCTCATCTCAAACATTGCTAGATCAAATTATAGTCAACAATGGAATCTCGTATCTCTCTGAAGTGTTTATCGCCGGATACAGTGATCACCTTGCTCAAGTATTGACTATTAATAATAAACTAAAACCACTTAAAATCCTTTACAAATTTACAAGAGAGTTTAATGACATAAATAAATCCATATTTATAAATTATTTGCGTGAAGAAACATGGAAAGATGTTTACAATTACCAAAACACCGACGACAAATTCAATGTATTTATCTCAATATTCCTAAAACATTACAACTCCAGCTTTCCCATAAAACGCAAGTTAATTAACACAAAGAAATACAATAGATGGATCACCCAAGGGATAAGGGTTTCTTCAAGAAACAAACGGCGTTTATATTATCTTTCAAATCTCTATAACCAACCACCCGAATTCCATAATTATTTTCGTAAATATAAGACTATTCTTTGAAAAGTAGTGTATGCAGCTAATGTTATGGAAAACGAAAGGCAGGTACTAAAATCGAACAACCGGATGAAAGCCATGTGGAATATTGTTAACAATTACACGTCAACGCGAAGAAAATATTTATTTAGTAAACTATGGCAAAATCGTATCAAATCCTTAGGACATCCAAATTTTTTTAATTCTTACTTTTCAGAAGTAGGTAAAATAACGAACTCAATATATCCAAATCAATGTCCTCCAATTATATCCACCTACGTACCCAATACTATGTTCATTTCTGAAACTAACGCAAGTGAAGTCATGAGAATCATAAGCTCATTAAAAAAACAAATTTTCAACAGGCATAGATGATATACCCGAGTTTATTGTTAAATTTTCGTCCCACGTTATATTAAATCCACTCATAAATATTTTTAATAGTTCATCGGAAGGGGTGTTTCCTAAAGTGAAACCTTTACAAAAGAAAGGAAACAAACTTAATATTGGAAATTACCGACCAATATCTTTACTACCCACTTTCTCAAAAATCCTAGAAAAATTGTTCTATAAGCGTCTTCTAGATTTTTTATTCAAAAAATAACATTCTCTCTGACTATCAACTCGGTTTTACGAAATCCTTTTCCACTATGAGTGCCATATTTTCTTTCTTAAACGATGTTACCACATCTCTAGACCGTGAAGAAAACCCTCAGGGAGTTTTTCCTGACTTATCCAAAGCATTCGATGTCATCGATCACGAAAATCTCCTTTCCAAATTGCAGTCTAAGCATTCGTGGACTTCCACATCAACGGCTAATTTCTTATTTAAAAGATAGATATGAACAGGTCGAAATATCCTGTCCTAAAAATAAAATACTTGAGCGTCGTCTTTCAGAAACAATGTCACTTACTTGCGGAGTGCTCAAAGGTTCAATTCTCGGCCCTATACTCTCTTTATTGCATGTGAACGACGTCATCAGCCACATCAGATTGCAAAATGGTTATTTTTGCTGATGACACTAATTTACTACGTAAACTTGCCAACGCTCAAAAAGTTTTGTCTAACATTTCGGCTTGGTTCCATGCAAATTGTCTCATTGTAAACACTGACAAAACACTGTCAATATCATTTCACAAAATCTTTACCTCAGGTTTCTCTTTCTTTAAACGGAACACAATTAAATACTGTTACGAATACAAAATTCTTAGATCTCCATATTCAAGACAACCTCAAATGGCATTTGCACGTTGACAATCTTAATTCCCAATTAAGTAAATTGTGTTACGCATTCCGAATCTTAGGTAACGTAGTTAGTCCACGTATTTTCCCGTTGCGTATATTTTGCAAACGTTTACTCCCATTTACGTTACAGCATTACCTTCTGGGGAAATTCCGGTCAGAGCATTCAAAATTTCATAATTCAGAAGAGGATAGTTCGGATAATTTGTAAATCTCACACCCGGCACTCTTTTAAACCTTTATTCAAGGAATTAAATATCTTAACTCTTCCTTGCATTTATATTATGAAACGGTCGTGTTTGTTAAGACCGAGTTACTGAACTGCCACCCTTGCTTTATACGAAACAGTCTCGTTCACGAACACAATACTCGCAAGAGTAATAATATTCATCGTCCTAGAGTGTCAACCGCCCTTTGCCAAAAAGGACCGTATCATTCGGGAATCGTTCTATATAATTACCTGCCCATAAATATAAAAGATATTACGAACTTGGATCTCTTCAAATCCGCGGTTAAAAACTTCCTCCTGCGCCAGTGCTTCTACAACGTAAAATAATTTATTTATTTTAATAAAAGTTAAATTCGTCTTGTACTTTATCATGCCATTACTGTAGTACTTTTAAAATAACTTATAACAATTTCAAAAACTATTTTCTTGCTTGATTGTTGAGTCCTATGATACGTATTAATTTAGTTTTATGTGTACTCAACTTGTGTACATTAATTCTGTAGCCCCATCCTGGCCCGGGTTTTGCTCCGGTTTTCCTTCGGGTAGAGGCGGATTTCTTATACAGGTTCTCTAGTCTTTGTCTAGGGGCGTGTTTATTGTAAGAATAAATCGTGAATTTAGTGTTATTTCAATTCTTACGATTTTTCAACATTATACTTGGAATAATCTATAGTTCGATAATAATTTGTACTTGTAAAATAAATTTTCTACGTTAATTTACAAACATATTGACATTCTATTAGTATTATAACTCGTAGCTAACTTTTTATCTTATCTAGGAATTTTTGCTGAAAGTTTTCAAAGCGCTTCTGCCTTCGGGCCCTTGATCGGAACTGATGGGATGGTACCTTGCTTGCTTCCGGAGAGTAAATTAGTTTATTGTTATCCACGTGGTCATACGCAGTTTGTACTGCTTTTTGACAAAAATGTATTTATTTATTATTTAAATTTAAAAAAAAAATATTTTTGTTTAACGACATTTGAAATATTCTTGTGACAAAAATAAGTATCTCCGAACACTAACTATTCAAGTGAAGTTACTTTTTGGATAATTAGTGTCCTCAAATCTATTTGGGACATTGATTACGAAGTCTGCCGCGGCCGGAGTCGATGGGGTTTTGGTAGTATTGCTCTGACGAAGACCACAGAAACGTTAGTTTTTTATATTTGGTGTGGCCATCTGTTATCGCCAAACGGCAATTGTAGTATTTGTAAACTGGAATCGTAGCGGGTTGTTGAAGCTTATCTACATGGAGCAATATAATGTAGGAGTTGGGTGGTAGGCTATTCTTAGTCGGTGGACCGCTTAGCTAGGTTAACTAACAACTTGGCGCACCAACAACAACTTGGTGGAAGTTGTTAAATAATAGTTTGAGTTATTGATACTAGGAGGAGGTGGATAGAGGAAGTTCGCTTTTCAGTAGTCACAGCTGAAATGTCAAATTAATGTGTAAGACTACAATTTTTTCTGACCCCACCGGGATTTGAACCCGGATGACTTGGTGATGAGCTAGAACGCTTCCACCTGAGCCGGGAAAGGGCACAAACGGCAATTGGTGGCCATATGAAATGAACGTCAATCAATGGCCCAGCCATTGGAGGCCACTTGAAGTGAATGACCGTTTGACGTTAACTGGTGGCCATGCAATGGCCATTATTACTAAAGCTGGACAACCTAAATCTTATTTGGAACGTTATTTCCCCTCATCTAACTCGTGCCGGTGACACCGTTTTCCGGCTTCTCAACCTGCAATAAACGGCTGTTCTGCGTTCCACATCGTCGCTCATCCTCGGCGCATCTTCCAGACGCGGCTCTCAGAAGCCTCTCGCTTGCAGCCGTGCGGCCTTGCTGCCAGCATTGTCCTCCTGCTTCCTTCCCGTCTCCACCCGCCCCAACTTCCACGCTTCATTCGTCGCTTCCGTCCTGGATTTGTAATACCCTCTCTTTGCTCTCAGCACCAATCTTCGCCCTACTTTTTGTCCGCGCGAGTTGTTCCCTCTTCAGATTTCGCTCCGCTACGGATTTACCGCAAACCCAATTCACTTATGTGTTTTAAGAAGAAATAATCGAATCTAAAATAATTAAACTTCACTTCTTGCCATTCAAAGACACGAATCGACAACTCCACGACTCCAAATAATCACACGAGAAATAATATTTATGAAAACATTAAAAAATTATTTGGATACGAATATATATGCCCACTGATGATACAACCTAGAAATATATTAGCAAATAATTGTTTCTCAGAAATAAATTATATCTTAGAATTTTTTTTTGTATGTTTATTTTATTCTGAATTTTTATTCTATCATTGTGAAAGAACTTTAATTTGCAACTGTACAAGCCTACTCATATTAACCCCCACAAAATAAATATTATTTTGTTATTCACATTATAACTCTTATATTTACACCTGTAGTTGAAAAATTAGTTAAAATGAAAATTATGTCTGATGAAAATTTGGTTGTTTTGGGCTTGTTCTTGGTCAAAAATTGTCCAAGATACGACTATTTTCCAGTGGTGTTTGAAAAGGGTAAAATCCAGTTTTTAAATTATTTAAAAGCTTGTCAGATACGAAAACAATTGTTGAAAATGAAGTGGTGGGTTTTGAAAATAATTTGAGGTTGGTTTTTAAAAAAATATTTTCACAATAAGGTTTTAGTAGTTATTTTTATGAATTAAATAGTAAGAGTGCAAACAATTTTATTCTAATTTAATTCTGTTTTCATATATTCAGATGTTTAATAAATATTTTTTACCAGATTTTGACCCTACTGACTCAGACCGACGGACTCAGACCAACATACTCCGTTTCTCTATGTTTAATCTCTTGCTGTAGTTTGGGACTCGTAGTAATTGCCCTTGCTATACGAGTGTTAAGCCGCAGTTCTTGGCGGTAATGTTTTCAAGTAGGAAACAGTTTTTTATGCGATTGTTGACACTTGAAATATGTGCTCATGGGGTGTTATTTCATTTTTTACATCCATGCAAGCGCAAAATTTGTTTCACATGCATCTTTTGTTTTTAGGCAAAGTTTCATTTTCTTTATAAAAAAGGCGATCTGAAAACATGTATACGCAACTCCTAAACGCATAAAGACGTAGAAATGCGATTTTCACTTAGATAATTTGTGACTTGAGGTTAACCATTTGTACTATTCAAATGAAAACAGCATAAGAGCACCGCGAAATTTTTCAACATCCACAGAAAAATGGACGTAACTTGGTAAATTTTTGCAATAGAGTAGTGCACAAAATTACCAAAGTACAGATAATTTGATCAGCTACAATTCTTACTTTTACTATTTCCCTCCCATAATCATATCATGTAACTGTATTAGAAGTATATTTCCTAAATGATTTTTAAAATACTTTTCATCCCCCAAATCCTCTGAGGGTGTATACATTGTTGTTCCGTTGACTTCGTTCAATTTAAAGCTTGTATTAAATAATAACTTATGTTAAAAAAAGTAACAGTTTTACAAATTATTCTTATTATTGATATTTTTCCGTGAGTTGGGGATTTTTATTAGCCGTCGCATAAATGAGAAAAAAACTAAGGATTTTGTCAACTCTGCTTCCGGAAAATAATGCAACTCGCTGGATAATCCATTTTGTGGCATAATTGTGATACCCGATACACCAAGAAATTGTATTTTGATCTCCATAGGAAAAAAATCTTTCACTTCATTTCACCCCAAGATATTGCTGAGACGTTTGTGGCTTCATAAAAAAGGCGTCCCCGCCATGGGCCTGCTGGCCTTTTCGTGGTTCTGCAGTTCACTACCCCTCTTCTGCCGAAGTTATTTTTCAGCACTTTCCTCTTTGTCTTCTCCTTCCTTTGCCGGAAAATTGTTTGCTGGGGAGATACGCGCCTTTTTCTTAATTAAAACGGAAAGCGGTTGCATCTCCAGGGCGTCGTGTCGCCAAGCACGCCGTTGCCCGTCAGCGCCCTCCGCTTCTTCACCCCAGANAAGGCGCCGCGATGGCGCGTCGGCGGACCGCGTCTCCGCGGCGCAGTGGGAGGCGGGGGACAGATGACGGAACGGGATGGAATGTCATTGCGGAAAGTGGGTGTCGTACTGAGCACAGTACGTCGTGGCAAAAAGCAGAGAAACGCAGATGATGAGAAGACTACTGGCGCAGAGAGAATGTAGATGTGTGTGGAGGGGATGGAGAAATGAGGAAGCAAGGACATGGATGGATCGGAAAACGGCAGAACATAAACAAAATCATGACGGAAGACGCCCCAAATTCTTTGAGTAACGCCTTCAGGAAATGCGTGAACAATGCAATTAGCGCCTTTCGAGAGGTTTTTTAAAATATACTTATATTATTCCTATTTAGGGTGAAAACATTTAAACGTTTTATATTAAAAAGAGCACGTTGTGAATATGAAGGGTATGAACTGTTTGAGGATTTCTCTCTTATGATTTTGTGAATTTTTTTTCTCCAATCATTATTTATTAGTGCACTTGTTTCTCTGTTCAAATAAGTAGTTGGAGCGGGTTTATCCGCCAAACCGGAAGTAATATTTGGTCTTAGTCGAGACTAAGAAATTTCCTTGTTAAGTGACATGTTTGTAATATAACGGATTTCTGCATTTCTGGCAGTACATTCCTGGTCAATGGCAATTTTGCAAGATGCCCTGTCAGAGTTTTGCAAATGACTCCAGTTGCTGAAATTATGAGAGGAATAATTAATACTTCATTTTCTTTCCAAATCTTTTGAATTTCGTTCTTAAGTGCCCGATATTTTTGAATTTTTGTTTATTCTGTCTTTTTTAAATTGTTAGTGGAAGGAACAGCCACATCAATAATAAAAGTTTGTCTTTTAAATTTGTCTATTAATATTATGGCTGGCTTGTTATGATCTACTGTTGTGTCTGTAATGATTTGCTTATCCCAGTACAAAGTGGCATTTCTATTTTCCTAGACAGGTGGTGGATCGACTTTATAATAGGGGTAACTGTTTCAACCAAGTTAAAGTTTTTAGCTAGTTGTTGGTGAATTATTTTGGCCACTTGATTATGTCTGCCAGTGTAGTCTAGAGGGGCGAATACTTGACAACCCGAAATAATGCGATGAATTGTTTCATTGCAGGTGTGGCATGCTCCACATAATCCATCGACATTCTCATACACAATTTCTTTTCTGTCATATCTAATTGGGATTGCTTGATCCTGTATAGCACACACAAACCCTTTAGTCTCTGCATGGAGTCGGCCGTGATTCAGCCATAAAGTTGATTCTTCCCTGTCAACATTGACATACTATGGAGAATTTTGGGAAATGTCCATACAAGGGTTTAGCATGCCATTTTGCACCACAGCAGTGTTATTGTTATTATTCTTATTATTATTGTTGTTGTAGTATTGGTAAATGGGAAATATAGCGTGTCATTCAAGCATATCTACACGGAGCGATAGGAGATAGGAGTTGGGTGGAAGGCTATTAGTTGGTAGGTTGCTTAGCTGGATTAACCAACAACTTGGCCCTTGTGGAGAAGTTAATAATAGTTAGGAGTTGTTAGCAATAGTTAAGAATTTTTGATACTAGGAGCAGTGGGAGGTGGATAGAAGGAGGGTTCGCTTTTCAGTAGTCACAGCTATATGAACTGGGACAAAAGCTACAAACGTTTTCTGGCCTCACCGGGAATTGAACCCCTGATGACTTGAGGAGCTAAAACGCTACCACCTGAGCCACGGAGGGGCACTATCGTTTAGATTAACCTCTATTACGATCAGGGTGTCAATTTATGAAGGAAATAGAAAGTGAGAAAAAAATGAGTGTACTGAAACGGCGACATAACTTCTTCGCACAACGCAATATTCACGTACTCTTAAGGTGACCCATCACGTAGGTTTGCAGATGTTTCTCACGGTCGCTTGTGCATGTACCCGGTGACAGAAGTGATATTAGAACTACACATGAGATCTTATTTCCATTAAAAGCGAGTGAAGTATTAAGTGAGGCAGCGGTTCATTTAACAATATTTTCATCACAGCCAAAGAATAGAATGTGATACAATGCCAGGACATACCACTCACAAAAATATTCAGTCACTCTCATAAAGTCACTGATTTTGATTTTGATGGAATCGATGCCCCAAAAGAGGTCGGTCGCGGAAACTGACCGAACGAGAGAGACGCGAAGAAAACCTATCATTAGCGAGACGAATAGGAAGAAAAGTTAGACTTTGCTAAAACGCACATCACTAGAACATCAGAGTAGTGGAATAATGTGATTTTCGCAGATGAAAGTAAGTTCTGTGAGCAGAAATCAGGGGGACAGGGTTCTTGTGTGGCGTAAGGCAAATGAACATCCGGAGGACCATTTGCAGGCCACTCTAAAATATGGAGGAAGAAGTGGCATGGTATGGTGGTGTACTGGCGTGGGAGAATTGCAGTTTATAGGGATGCAATGACTAAAGAGAGTTACCTGACTCTTCAAAAGGAGAAACTCCGTAAGAGTGCTGAAACGTTGGGCATTAGACAGTCCTTCAAATTTTATCAAGATGATGACCCGAAACACTAGGTTCACTTAGTGCGCTTGTGGATGCTTTATAATTGCCACAGTGATTGAAACGCCACTTCTATATCCGAACCTCAATCACATAGAACATTTATGGAATGAGCTGAATTAGAGGAAATTGGCGTTTTCCTCATCCTTGAAGGAAGAGCTGAAGAGAAAGCTGAAGGAAGAGTGGAACAAAGTGGAACCTATCTACAATAAAACAATTGCAGAAAACATATAGAACCGTTTACCCGAAGTCATTAAAAGAAGGGTGAACAAACCCGGTATTAAGAGCTTTTTTGTTGTAAAGGATAGTCACAATTGTGACTGAATATTTTTGTGAGGTTTTCTTTCGTAAAAATGCAATTATATTTGTTTATTTCATATTAATTCAGTTGTTTATTTCGTTTTTATTACTCTTCCTATTCAGAAATGTTCACAGATTTAGATACGTCTTGTTTCTTTCTTCCTTGGTTTCATTTCCATGCATAATTTTACAGAGAAAATTAAAATCTGTGACTTTATGAGAGTGACAGAATATTTTGGTGACTAAATATTCTGGAAAACAAAAGTAATTGCTATCTTTGGTCTTATATTTACTATATTAGAAAGTAATGTGGGATTTTTCTCTAACAAATAATTTAAAAGACTACTTAAAAGAAAAATGAATTGATGCTGTGCAAAATACTAACGTCATTTATCCTGTTTGATTATACTCAAGGTGCTGACAGTTCAACGTTAAATAAGAAAATAAATAAATGAAAAATAAAAAATGAAAAATGAAGAAAAATGAAAAATGAAGAAAAATGAAAAATGAAAAATGAAAAATGAAAAATGAAAAATGAAAAATGAAAAATGAAAAATGAAAAATGAAAAATAATGAAAAATAAATAAAAAATAATGAAAAATAATGAAAAATAATGAAAAATAATGAAAAATAATGAAAAATAATGAAAAATAATGAAAAATAATGAAAAAAATGAAAAAGAAAAAAATGAAAAATAAAGAAAAAAATGAAAAATAAAGAAAAAATGAAAAATAAAGAAAGAAATGAAAAATAAAGAAAGAAATGAAAAATAAAGAAAAAAATGAAAAATAAAGAAAAAATGAAAAATAAAGAAAAAAATGAAAAATAAAGAAAAAAAATGAAAAATAAAGAAAAAAAATGAAAAATAAAGAAAAAAAATGAAAAATAAAGAAAAAAAATGAAAAATAAAGAAAAAAATGAAAAATAAAGAAAAAAAATGAAAAATAAAGAAAAAAAAAGAAAAATAAAGAAAAAAAATGAAAAATAAAGAAAAAAAATGAAAAATAAAGAAAAAAAATGAAAAAAAAGAAAAAAAGAAAAATAATGAAAAATAATGAAAAAAAATATAACTGGGCTGCATAACTGGGCAAACGTGTTCTCGGACCCCTGTCATTCCAACTTCGTGTTTTTCCGAAGTTTTTAAAAAGTATCTTCGAAATTACGACGTGAGAGTATTTATAATCTTTAATTATAGGATGTGAATGTGTCAGTTATTGTGTTTCTACTCACTGAAGGTTTAGAATGAAGTGGTAGATATTAAGCAAATCGTCAAAGCTGTATTTAGAGTGCACTTTGTAGTAAATAAATTTTGGGAACAAAATCAAGACAATTTTCACTTAGATGTATAAAATAATCAAAATGTATAAAAATAAGTGTAACAATATTTTGTATTTTCGACAAATTATATACAGTAACACTGATAGTGAACTATGAGTAAAGTACTGAAAATTATGGCATCAAATTCCTATTATTACAATTTACTTCCAGTTTGTAAACATGTGCATTTTTTAATGATTTTAATTTAAAGGTACTTTTTGATTCAGTGAAAATTAGATTGTTTATGTACACAGAGAAATGTCTTGTAGTGTCTTGGAAAAAGTGCTGAAAAAATAATGCTATTGGTGCTTCTATTTCTCTCTACGCCTATTAAATATTCTGTTAGCTTGATGGAAACATTGTAATTTAATGAAGCAAGCCTAAAACTGAAAATTGTGTATTTGTAAGAAATTCTGTTCCTTTGATTGAAAATAGAACAGAAGAAATACACAATTTTGAACAAGCTTGGAGTTAACATTTTCTTGAACCCTAGATCATACTATCTGTGATGGTTTGTTTTTGTTGTTTGTTTGAAACTGATGTGAAATTCAGGGTTAGAATGTGAAACTGATGTGAAATTCTGGAGTTTTAGAAATGTTTCTAGGAATTTGCTATTGAGATATTAGTATATGGTTTTGCATGTCATGATTATCTCTACAAGATGTAAAATGAAATATGGTTCTAGTGGGAGAATGATGTAAATACACAAAGTTCTAGAATTGATTAAACTATTGACAAAGTTCTACAGACATAAAATTGGATTGGTTACAGTAGTTGAAGTATGAATAATAAAGTTGTCTAAGTTGATATGACCAAGCTAACGCACTGTGTTGAGACAAAAACTGTAGCCAAATATTGTTTTGATTATCATCAGCTATTATTTTAAAAGTAATGAAAAGTAGTATTAAATTGAATCGTAATGAGGAGAAATTAACACAAATATATCAAAAGTACAGAAAGTTAGATTTGCACTGTGCAAGTATATTATATCATTAAAGGATATGCAATATATTATTTTTTGGTGCATTAAGTTTGTTCCAGAAAAATAAAATTTTACATTGCATGTATATATTTTTGGCAAGTAGTGATTTGTATATTAGTTTAGGTTAGTACACAGGCTACATGGTTTATGGGATTTGCATTTAAAAATGTTAAAGTTATGTTTTTCAATGATGTCAAAAAAATTTCAATCAAAAATGTATTAACAATTTATAACAATGTATTGTATTTTGCTTTAGTTTTATAATAGAGGAAATAAAATTAGTTGATATTGTGTCTAATATGGACTACATTATTTATAACATTTTCTATCATCAATGTGTTAATAATTATGTTTTAAGCATGTCTAGGAAATTTCTCTTGTAAAATTCCCTGAATTATCCAGATTTCCATCATATTTCTCTGACACATTTAATTAACATTCCTGTTTTGATCATTGGTATTTAAAATTTTAGTCATGTTTCCATTGAAAACATAAAAAATAGAAGCCTATTGTTAAGAAGGATTTTCACATGAAATTGGAGATATATAGAATTGATAGCCGATATTCTTTAGTGATTTTAATGGTCTAATATTTCTTGATAATACACTTTCACTTCATGAAGTAGATAATTTTCAGGAATATATTTTATTTTTTTGCAATTTTTAGAATCTCCAACATGGGTCTGATTCCATGTCTTACATTGAAATTACATCATCTTTTTCCTAAGGTTTAAAGATAGGACAATCCTCCTTCTTTTCAATAAAGATTTTCCAGCCTTGTGGGCACCCTGAACCATGAGCAACAATGTAATTTCAGTTATGATTGTTAATAAAATACCTGAAGTCACCAATTTAGGGAAAAGCAAATTTTTGTTTTTTTGTTCTCATAATTTGTAAATAAAGAAGTAAATCTTTTTTAAATTAATACTATACTGACTGTAAATATGTATATTTTCTTTATGACTGACTATTATCGTGGTAAAATTTCTGCTTACTTTCACAGAACTAAATTTAGTTTTGAAAACTAAATTCTTCATATTGTGAAATTAAATTATGAATTTGTTTGCCGGTATCAGTACCAGATTTTTCAAGAAAATTAAAAAGTGTACATCAAAATTTCTGAATCATTTTTCAAATATTGTAATTGTCTCAATATCACTGGGTCACATCAATCATCTACGTTCTAAAATAGCAACAGTGTTGATAGTGGTCAGTAAATTTTTTCATGTAAAGAAATTTGATGCTGTATACTTGTATACAACAACAAATGACACATTCTGTGGAGATAGTACTATAAATTAATTAAATTTATATCCAGCAATATGCATTATTGGAAGGTAGTACTTATAAGTGCCTTCTTAATTATTCATTAAAAAATGTGAACATAATTTTTATTCCTTTACTTACTTAATCTTTATCTCTTGGTGTGTTTTTCTTTCTTTGGTAAGTGGAAAGGTGATTTTATAATTCTCCAGTTTGAGAGTGGATATGAGTCAGAGATCAAAATTATAAATCAATCAGTGTAATATATTTGCCAAACTCATTGATGAACGTGTATAAGACAAGTTATGATATTTGAAAAAATTCATGAAAGAATAACAGCATGGATTTACTATGGGTAGGCTGATCTTGTTCAAACTAGAGACTGCTGGGTTTGGCAATGACGTCATCTCCATACTGAAATCTCCTCTGAGCGGCTTCGACAACATTTGTCTGGAAAGATAGTAAGGGTAACAATGGAACGATGGACAGGGGGGAGGGAAGCACATGTAGATGGGGCGCATATGGACAGTTGGACTTTGAATGTCCCGTCACACACCCAGTAAATTTAGTTACAACTTTCCTATATACTAAGTTTTTAGTACCACCTCTAGAAACTTCCAAGATTATAATGATGTCATTTAACCTGTCTTCCTCAAGGTTTCAAATTGAATCTCTTCCAAATTTAAAGAATATCGGTGAAGATTGGCTTCTAAGACGTGGCAATCGAACAGAGACTCAATCGAACTCAATTTCAAAGCTGATAATGTAAATGTTGATATGTTAAACAAAATTGTACAAAATAAACAAACGTGATGTTCCGTGATAGACGCAGAAGAGAATCTCGAGGGATCTCGGTTTTTATTCCCATCCGAAGACTCGACCCACTCCCGGATCCAGGTCCGGTACACTTGTACCCGTAGTGTCCCGCTCTACACGCCCCTGAGTGCGAGTATGACCGAAATTAAAATTTCATTTTTAAAACAGGCACATTTACCTCGTCGGGTTTAAAGACTGCCAAGCACATTATGGGCCAGCGTTTAAAGTGTGTCAGCATTGTAGTAACATTATAACAATAGCTATCATCTGAATACTGCGAATCCATTAATGTAATCAGAGATCAAGCTATTGATTTACCTTAGGATAAGAGAAATAGTTTAAATAAACGTATTTACAAATAACAGTAATATTATACAGCTATCATATTATAAATCAAAAACCGAACGAATAATAATATATTATAGCATCTGGAAAGATCACAAAGATTTGGAAATAGTAAGTGACAGGTCACAAATTAATTAGGATTCTACATACTCTTTAAAATTATTATGTATATAGGAATACATACAAATAATGGCGTTTTTGGCAAATACAAGAAACATTACGGAACATTACATATAAAAAACATAGAAAGAAATAAAAAATACAAAGTAAAATATAAAAATTCACAAATTACAATTACAAGAAGACAAATAAAGTTAACAATCTTGGTGAGATACATTAAAGACAGAAAAATTATGATTCTATCGGCAAAACTAACGTTTTCTACAGAAAAAGACTTACAATTACAATTTTAAGTAAAATATTAAACAGCTATCAAATTATAATCAAAACCAAATAAATCCTAGGATATTGTAGCATAAGGAAAAATCACAAAGTTGCCAATAGAAAGTGTCATGTCACAAATTAATTAAGATTCCACTTACTCTTTGAAATTAATTATGTGTTTGTGAATTCATAAAATTAATAGTGTATTTGCCAAGTACAAGAAAAATTACGGGACATTACATATAAAATAGATAGGAAGAAATAAAAAAATACAAAGTAATACATAATAATACACAAATTACATTTACGAGATGCAGATAAAGTTAACAACTATACATAAAACAAAGAATACATAAAATTAATGGTATGTCTTTGCAATGTATCTAAAATTTCTCCCTTTGGTGAGTTAACTTTAACGGCGTCTTCTTTGATATCTTTTTTGGTGGTGGAGCTGGATCTTCTGGGTGTGCTCCAATATCTTTGTCTCCTACCCATAATCTATAACGCTTAAGTTGATGTCGCTTGATACAGCTTTCCACGTCTATGTGCACTGCATCAACTGGACATGTGGATTGGGACGCTCACTTTCCATATTCAATACATCTTGGAAAGGCAAAGTTAATGGCTTCAACCCAATTATAGCCCGTATAGAATACGAAATGGTACCCATATGGGAACGAAACAATAATTTCACTGGCTTCCTGAGTTGTACTATTGACTGGAATCATATACTTCTTTAATATTCCGGGTGATATAATTGCAATTTTATGGCGTAAGAATGCGCCACATTCTAATTGGGCATCTGCAAAGAAACTGGATTGCCAGACACTCAAATCGTAGGCCATGCTCTGGAGGTACAGCGTACCAAAACTTGGCAGCTCCAAAGTGTAAGTAATTCCATGTCTGCTACGCAAATGATATTTTCCACATTCCAAAGTACAAGTACGGGGTAGTTACACCAGGAATACTAACTCCATAGTCGTGCAATATAGTGTTTAAAGACTTTAAATTCCACGACCCTAAATTTTCATCAAACAAACTAGATAACACGCTTACACCATATATTGGAGAACCAAACTTAATGTTCTTCCAATACTTTATCTTGAAATCATTAGAACTGGGAGATTTGTATTCGACTCTCTTCATTAATTTTTCGTATTCCTGTAATGAAAAAAGAAACATCTTTTTGCACCTTTGGGTATATAAACCCACTTTGCCATCTTCCACCTGCCGAATAGGAGCAGGAATGTTAATATTTAGAATATCATAATCACACTTTCTGAGCACCCATTGCGGAGGTGGAATTATCTTAGGCACTCCACCCTTGTGTGCACCGACGGACTCGAGATAATTTATGTACACTTTAATGTTCTTGAATTCTTCGTACGTTGGTCGGAATGTCATAATTGACTGGTTTCCGTATTGACCAGAATTAATAAATAGGAATAAATATAATAAATAAATAGGAATTAATAAGTAGGAATAAATATTTCTTGTCACGTTAGTGTAGAGTATAAAAGTATTACAGCTTCAAACTTAAGTTATTCCTGATTAAAACTGAAAAATGTTTTAAATTTTTAGCTCCCGAATGTGTTTAAAACTAGACTTGAAAGTCCCTTATCCGATTATAATTTAAAACGTGTTCTGAGACTAAATTGCACTTGATCGTATGCGCCAGACTTTGGAAAACAAAACCGAAATAAAGTAGAAAAAGTAGTTAAAACATATTTCATCTTATTTTTCTAATTACATTCCTGAATATATTTGATTCTCTTACAGTAAATGTCAAATTTATTTTTTTTCTTTTACATGATAAAAGTCTTAAGAAATTATTTGAAGTTACTTATGAATTTATGTTGCTTAAGTTGTAGTATTTTCAGTTTATAAATTATTGGAGAATTAAAGTTTTTTTAGAAGAATACTAAGTTATAGTATCATTTAGTTGTTCACTCCAATAAAAATAATGTTACAGTGTCTAAATGCAATCACTAAGTCGATATGGGATTCGTCCGTGTGACGTCAGACCCGTAATTCGTGCCTGCAGTGCTCTCGCGCTCTGAACTTCATAGTAGTCGGAGCAAACCTTTGCAGCTCAGTCGAGGGCTAGATTGAACAGCTATTGCATGAAAAGAATTCGATCAATTAGATCCTATTTAAGAACTAACTGCTGAAGTTGGAGAAGATTTCGCACTTAAATCAGGTATCCATACAAAATATTTTTATTTTATCATTATTCACACTTTTGATTATTAGCATACTTAATTTATTGGATATTGTTTTTCATTTATTTTAGACGTTTATTTCGTGACGGTGCAGTTGGTCCAAGTCGACCTACATAAATGTTTTCTACATAGATTGATTTTTAATTTATTCATTTGTTTACTGTGGGTTTCTTAGAACAATTATATGCTTGTTAATTGTATTTTTGTGTGTAGAAAATGTACCATTTTCATTTAAAATGTATTCGTGTTTTACACAATTATTAAATAAAACATGAACCGTTTAACAAGTTCGGTTCTAACTTACTTTTTCATTAAATGGATTATATGCTTTCTATTTACTCCTATAAATTTCATATAATATATATTTGAATAAAATAAAACTAATTAAAACATTATTCAAATTCGGAAAAATTAATTATATTTTGTTGTCTCATAGAGACTACTCTCCTCATATGAGGCGACTCCTTTAGGAAGAACTTTGATTAGGGTCAGAATTATCCAATTCTGGTTCACAAACACACAGACATCTCTTAAATTGCGGTGACTCAGAGGTGTTTGGGTCTCGCAAGTTAATGGTAGACTCGGTCGGGAGGTGAACGGGTTGGCACTGTTGGTAAGCGCATGAGCGCTTAACGCGTATATGGTCCCGAGTTCGAATCACAGTCCCGTCTCCCATTTTCATTCAACATTACATAATTAATCTGTTACCTGGCGGTGAGTTTCACAGCAATTTAAGAGATTTCTATATCGGACAAATTAATTTAACTTTTTGTTAAAACAGCAGTATTTCAATTTAATTGTAATTATAGAATGTACAATTCCTTATTTATAAGAAATCAAATTAATGCTATTTTGATTTATGCAACATTTTGTTCAGTCCGGATTCGGTTAAATTCAATTCGATGAATCTTCGGTTTCGTTCTTATTCGAGTCGGATCGGAGTCGGGTCGGTACGTTTTCCAATTGAACCGTAACAGACTCAACCTGACCGACCCGAGCCGACCCGAAAGCGATTCGAATAGGTCAGTTCGGATGGAAAACCTTCCGACTCGATCCGATGCCCACTTCTAACGGATAGTTTTAAAAGAGTGTATGTGCCACGCTTAATAACCATTTTAACAGGCGTTACGACACATTGAAAACATAGTAAAACATCAGAGTATAATATCGATTTCCCCGACCAATATTGCATAATAGCACGGCCGTCTCTAGCACAAGTCAACGCCGCGCAGAGGTGTCACTAACCACAACTCGATGCTTACACATTACAGTTTACAAATTCCCTCTCATTTGGTTGACAACAGGAAACCAATAAAATGCAAGTCTCTTGGGGGTAGAAAGCGCGAAGAAGAAAGAAGTTCTAACTAACTAAAAATTTCTTACATTATTTATCGAACGTGTTTGTGGAACTAATACCACGTAAATTTATTGTCATAATTGAGAATCACCTGATGAAGTGAGGAACCTGCTGACAAAACGTGATTTTTAAGAATAAAAAGCATTTTATATCATTCATTGAACATCGAAGTAGTAGAAGTAGTTAATTCACCCATGCCATAGTTGGAACTACTTCATATTAAATTACCTTGTGATGCATTTCTAGGTGAAGGTCTAAAAGGTATCAAGGACGGACCTCTGTGTATTGAGTGTTTTGGAGCCCTTAGGAGTGGGACTTACGAATGATTATGATAGAGATGCAATTGAATATACAGGTGGGATTTGGTCGTAGTCAAGCTATGTTTTTGTCTGTGAATATAGTTTCTTTTTCTTTCTAAAAGGCATTGTATTTTCTACCATTCTCCTTCTATTACAGACTCTGCTGTAATAATTTCTCCGGATCCACCAAACGATAGCACTGTGAGTACAACATTTAAAGTGTTATTCTCCTTTGGTAGTTAAGCTAATCTTTCCCCATTCTTAATTTCTACTTAATTATTCTATTAAATTTCATTATAGGACGTGGGAGACATAGCTGAAACAGAATTGTCCCAGCAGGAACAAGAACGCCAACCATAATTTGGACACACTTGGGCAGAAGTGTGTCCAAGAATGTTGTGCGTTGCCGAGCCAAATGCCCTTTGTGCAGATTCATCTTCCACAACAGAACCCACGCGGAAGCGCACTATTGCAGAAGAGTTGGAGAGGGCGAAGAAATGTAAACGGCGGAGTCCCATTGCTGGGGAGAAACGACAACTGGGGAGAACTCAATGACACTGGGGAGAAATTGATCTTAGCAAAATTAGAGAATGTTGAGGCCACGCGGCGTAATTTAGAGGAAGACGGCAGAAGGAAGGAAGAACTTCATGAGATCGAAAAGAGGAAAGAAGAAAGTGAAGCGGTGTTGGCAGAACTTAAGTGTTAAAAATAAAACGAGATTTGGAACTGGAGTGAGTTTTACTCTTTTACAATAAAAAATTTGAAAATTCTCAATTTATTAGAATTGTGATTATATATGATTATCAATTATTAATATATACATTCCAATGCCCCCAATTCCAACATCTGTCCTTCTCCTCTCCCAACTCCAACGTTTAGGTGGATGAGCAAGTCTTATTGCCTGAACTTTGTCAAAAAAGATAATAAATAAATAAGTCATAACATTTCAAATTGCCCAGCAGTGTTGCTCAAAATTTTTAATTTTGCAAAGTTTTTAATGGTGTTTACCTTATGACTTGATGGTCTTAAGGAAGGTTTTTAATTTTTTCTGAGTTGTAGGTTTCTTTACATTGCTTTTTAATATGCTGGGTGTATAAAATTTTGAGAAAAAGGTGGTTTGCGTAATGTTCTATAACTGTGTTAATATGGAAGACATAAAAATAAATCGGAAAGCCGAGTTCAGCATAAAATTCTCTAAATGTTGATTGTATTGAATTTTTCCTTAGAACTAAGTTGAAAAAAAGTAGGACCAAAAAGGTTTTAACTAAAAATAGGGAAAAAATGAAATGTTACTTTTCAGCCATTACTTTTTATGAAGGAAGAGAGACTCGCCTCTAATATTTTTCTTCTGTGTAGATTTCTTGTAGGAACACCTGCAGAAAAAGATCTAGTCCTGAGAAAAGAAATTCTTCTAGAACCTTTCAAAAAGGTCGAAATTCAAAAAGAAAATTTTGAAGGTCCATATCTCAAATGGAATGGAAAATGTAAAATTTTCACATACAAAGAAATGTCTTCTACAAACTTTTTAAATTTCGACCTATTTAAAAGGTTTCAAGAAGAAAAAAGAAAGCTTTGTCAGGACTGGATCTTTTTCTGCAGGTATTCCTACAAGAAATCTACACAGAAGAAAAACATTAGAGGCGAGTCTCTTTTCCTTCATAAACATTGATGACTAAAAAGTCACATTTCATGTTTTTTCTCCTACTTTTTGCTAAAACTTTTGGTCAACTTAGTTCTAAGGAAACATTTAATACGATCAACATTTAGAGCATTTTATGCTGAACTCTGGTTTCCGATTTATTTTTATGTCTTCCATATTAACACAGTTATAGAACATCATGCAAAATTTCATACATCCAGCAAATCAAAAAGCACTATCAAAAAAAACCTACAACTCAGAAAAAAACATTTTTTTAACCAAGTTATAAGTAACACAATAAAAAACTCTACAAAATTAAAAATGAACAACACTGCTGGGTGATTTGCAATAGAACGACCCATAAATAAAAATATTATTTATGATTTTAATATGCGTGTTGCAGTTAGCCAGTTCAGAGTATTTATTTTATCTTGAAATACTGTTATCCTTTAAAGTTTTTTCTCGCTTTGTATTTGTATACAGATATAGCACTACAATGGTAATTATGTTGGAATGTTATGAGTTTCTAGTTTTGTTCCTAAAAGTATGTAATGGTACTTCATTTTTTAATCTGCAAGTAGAAGAAGGTGTAAGTACAGAAATTACTAAAAGATATATGATAAAGGTATTTTTGTAAATAAATTATGAAATAATGAATTTTTATGCAACAGTTTCAAAATAGTTTTATTATTATATACCATTTTATTATATGCAATTTTATACAGTTACAAAATACAAAAAAACAAGTCTTTACAATCATTTGCATTTTCGTTAGTTAACAAGTATTTACAATAGCTGAAAAGCGTTGATCTATGGGGCATACATATCATTTCAAGTCTTGAAATAATCATTAATCAAAACCCTAGGAGGTAGTTCTCTCAATGTAAAATTTTCTATTATTATTATTATTATTATTATTATTATTATTATTATATTTCTTTGACAATCACACTGTCATCAGTGGCTGCAGTACGTGCTAACACAAGAGTTCACACCGTAAACCTAGGGTGTTTCTGCATTTTTCATATCACTTTTCGTACGATATGCGCTGTGCTCAACAACACTGACTTCTGCATCCGAAGGAGGTTATGTCTGCCAGGAATATGCTTTATGGTCTCACACGTCGGTTTTGATACTAGGCCAGTCGTTCCTATGATAATCGGCACCACTGTGGATTTCATATGCCATATTCTCTGCACCTCTATCTGTAGATCTTTGTACTTTATTAGCTTCGCGGCTTCTTTTTGCATTAGATTATAATCTGATGGGATTGCTACGTCAATCAACAAGCAAGTGTTCATTTTTTTATCTTTAAGTATAATATCCGGCTTATTGGCTAATATTGTTGTATCAGGTTGACTTGACTATCCCGTATCAGCGTTATTTCCGAGGTGTCTATCACAGGATCTGGCTTATGTTGGTACCACTTTTCTTTTACTTCAACTTTAAATTCCCTGTAGATATTCCAATGAAGATGCGCTGCGACTCTGTTGTGCCGGTCTAAATATACTTGCTTTGCTAGAACTAAGCATCCAGACACTGTGATGAATAGTTTCCTTCTGAGTCCGACCAAGTCTACATATAGGGTCACTGCCAGACTTCATAATCCTACTCCTCACATAATTCGTGGCAATTGCTTGATCTTGGCATGAAATGATCATTGCTTCAGTCTCCGCTTTCAAATTCACTTCTGTCAGCCATCTCCATGATTGCGCAGTGTTAATGGTGGGTTTTTCTGCTTCTCTTTTTATTTGTTCCTGCATCTCTTTATCTTTCCATCTAGTCTTGAGCTCCATCTTCTTTCTTTCTTTAATTCTCTGACTAACCTCCTTTACTCTTAATGTTTCAGACTTGTCCGGGTTTGTACTCTCAATCCTCTCACTAGGACTTTGTCCACACATCTTCATTTCAATTTCTTCAGCTTGCTGGCGGTAGACCATACCTAGGTATTTGTCTTGACTCTTTAGTTTTATGTAGTTGGCTATTCCCTGGGTGGCAGTAATGAAACCCAGTTCAATGTTTGACAAACAGCTTCCCCCTCCTTCCTCGGCACATAGAGTATGTCTACGTCTGCTCTAGGATGTAGGGATCCATAAAGTGTGAGGAGCTTCCGTGTTCTACTGTCTAATTGTCTAATTTCTGCATTTGTCCATTTCAAAATGCTAAACTGATTGTCAGGAACCGCCAAAAATGTAATGGCTTGGAGTTTATTTCTACCACTAAACTCTGTCTTCTGTATTTCTCTTGTTCTCCTCACGTACTCTTTGGTTACTTTCACCTTCATTTGTTTATGTATCCCGTCATATTCTTCGACACCTAAATATCTGTACACTTCATGGGGCTCCAATGACCTGATGGTGAATTTTTCATTCAACTCTGTTTTGGCTTTTGCTCAGCTTTCCTTTGATGAATGAGGCCTTTGCGCACTTTTACATTCCAAATTCCATCTGTATGTCATCACTAAACTCTCTTACCACTTCTAGCTGGCGGGCAAGTTCTTCATCATTCTTTGCTATGATTTTCAGGTCGTCAATATAGAGTAAGTGCCTGATCTTTTCTGGCTCTTTTCTGACTCGATAGTCGACGTTTGAGCTCTTTAGCAAGGAGCTCAGTGGAAACAGTGACATACAAAACAGGAGGGGTGAAAGGGAGTGCCCTTGATATATGCCATTCTTTACCTGCATGTTCTTTATTTTAATAAACGCTGATGCTGTTGTCACGTTTAGATCAACCTTCCACATAGTCATGGTCTTGGCAACGAAGGTTAGTACTTCGTGGGATATCTTGTATATGTTCATTGCTTCTAGAAGTCAGCTAGGGACATTGGAAAAGGACTTCCTATAGTCGATCCAAGTCATTGATAACGATTTTTCATTCTCTTTACAGTCTCTATTCACCATTTTGATTATTAGCAGCTGGTCCTTACATCCATACGTATTCTTCAAACACCCTTTCTGTTCTACTGGAAATATGCTATTTTCTGTTAAATGGCCATATATTCTCTCGGTGATAACTTTGGTAAGTGTCTTATAGATTTATTTAAGCAAGTTATGGGCCTGTATTCCTTTGCATCTTCTGTTTTTTTTCACTTTTTTGTATCAGATAAGTCTTTCCCTTTACAAACTATCCAGGTATTTCGTCTTCATTTTGGACCATGGAGTTAAATGATTCGGCCACAGCTCTGTGTGTCGGTTGTAGTTTCTTGTGCCAGAAATTAGGAATTCCATTCGGACCCGCCGCTTTCCAACTTGCTGACGATCCAAGCGCTGCCTGCACCACCTCTTCACTGATCTCTTTCCACCTCAATCGCTCAATGTGTTCATTTTTATCATACTCTTCTTGAATCCACCGAACTTCTTTATTGTGCTTTGTGTTCCTGTTTCATAGGGCTTGCCAGTAGTCCTGTATTTCTTCCTTACTTGGGGTTTCTGTTGCCTTTATTACTTTCTGGATGATACTGTTATAAAACTTACTGGTGTTCTCCAGAAACATTTTATTTTGCTGGAATTGTTGGGTTCTTTTACTGAACCTTTCTATTCTACACGCTTTGGCCATAATTGTTTGTTTCAAGCTCTCCATTACTCTCGCATGATCTATTGCGTTCTTTATTTTGTATTGTGTATATAGGATCTCCCGTGTCTTCTCCATTTTCCCACTTATTGCTCGGTTTTGGCTCTCTTAAGCGTGATAGATCTTTCCTCATCCGGCCTATTTGGGATTGTATCCTTTCTTCCATGGTGGATTTCTTTCTTTCCTTGGCTGTTTGCTGGTTTGGTTTTGGGCAATATCAGGCCCTGTATTGTTACAGCTACTGCGTAAGTCAGCTTATTGGACGAAGTTATGTTTTCATACTGGCCGGGGCATTTTTGCAGAAGTTTGCTAATTATTTCATTCTCTAAAAGTATCAGACGACTGGATTTCTCAGTATCATTAATTCTTCTCAGAGGTATTCTTTGGATGTACCCCGCTGCTACTTGGCAATACTCCTTTTCAATGTGGTCCAGCACTTTCTCTAGGAACTCTTCTCGCGCGATTGGTAAGGCGTATCCTCCTGTTGTATCATGCATCACTTCATCATCATTTCTGTTGGTATTTTTTTGCTTTTCTGCACCAATGTCCATTCTATTCCCAGTATTTTCACATGTCTCACTGTGCTCATTATTTTTTCTATCATGTATATTACCATTAATGTGTACAAAACTTGGCTTTTGAAACTCTCAATCTTTTCTGGTGATATTTTATTCCCATTTATTATAAAGCACCTTTGGACTGCCAAGGTGTTAGCAGTCATTTGTGTCGAGAATTCGGGTTCCTCGCTGTACACATCTTGTAGGTTTCTTTTAGGTTAGCTGTGCCGGTGGTCTCTACTGTGTGGAGGTGACACCAGAGTATTTCACAGTACTCCGCTTCAGTCCACATTTTCCGGAATCGGCTATTCACTTCAGCGCCTTCCGTTGCTTGAGTATCTACAGTTCTTTGGTAATCCCCCGTCGCGCTTCCCCCAGTTCATCCTGTGACTGTATGTCTCTATTATCCTCGTTTGTGTCTACATATTTCAGGAGTTAAAAGTGTCCGCTTCCCGGGTCTCCAATCAAAAGAAGGTTGATATCTGCCCCGTGTCTTCTTTTAGCTATTGTTGTTGTTGTCGAGCTTGTAATCATTTGTTGGTTTTTTGGCCTTCCTTCCACGCTGTATAGATTAAAGTTCAGCTTATGAACTTCAGACAATGCCATGATCTCCACACTTGTTTCATACGTCCCATCCTGACGCATCTCGTAACAATAACTTCTTTGATTTATTACTGTCAGGTTTTGCGATCCACTTGCTTCTCGCATGTCTCCTTACGATGTAGTCTTTGAATTCTTTGTAATATATTTTACCGCCTCTTCTCTAATGTCCTTGTGGCTATCCTCATGGCCATAAAGATGTAAACTCATAGAGCGAAATAGGTAATTCCCATCTCCTGTTGTTCTTAGGATGTCAAAGGTTTTGGCCTCATTCTGGTGAGAATTTTGAGCGCAAAGTTTGGGTTGCTGAGCATGTGCTAAACTTCGAGGATTTCGCATGATGACGGTCGGAAACACCTCCAGCCTCCTACCGGACGCGGTTCCAGGAGCTGCTTTTTTGTGGGGCTTTAGGGCTCGTCAACATCGAGGTCATTAGAGTCCTTAAAACTTGTACAGGTAGGGAAAATGCAGTTACACACTAGGGAGAGCCAACATGACTCTCCCCGCGTGTGGGACTCGCCGAATAACTCAGCCACTAAAAAACCCTCCTGAATTACAACTCAAAACTCAAATCCCAGGATATCTCAAGTCTTTACTTAAAACATTTATTAAAAAATAAGAAGAAGAAAGAGGAAAATGAAAGATACCCTAGCCCTAATAGCGTCGGGATCGAAAAGAACAAGAGGTGACCAAGGAAGGTCAGGAAAGAGAAAGGAAGGAGCCTTGCACAAGTAAGTGGAAGTAATGCCAGACTCAGCTCGGGGCCCCGTGTTCGCCAAACACGTACTTCCTAGATGTAAATCCCCAAGGGGGGCTGCTCTGACCCCGTTTACGTCGTTCGTATTCGAGGCTTCATAAATATTCATTTTGCTGCACTGCCATTCAGGTTTTGGGTTTTGTTCCACAGCGGGTATTTTATTTTTCCCGTCCATAGGAGAGATCATACTCCATTCGCAGGAGGCCACGCCTGATGGGGGATCCCATACCCCACACGGGTTGTTATTATTATTATTAATATTATTATTATTCCTCTGGTCATTATCCCCCTGACCGGTCATTTGACCCTACTCTATCAATGCTTCCCATTGCATAGGCAGGTGAAGCGTGGGATCAGTTGGTGGTTCTAGATCTCCTGCTCGCCGTAACATATTAAAAAGTACAGCTGTTGCAATAATAATTGTAATAGCTTTTTCAAGAAGTACATTAATGCCAAAAGCTAGATCAGGAAATCTCCATTTCCACACGCAAACACCTGTCCAATAGGATTTCGAGTCTTAATTTGGGACTCATTACACAAACGTTCTTCAGGTGCTCTATGATGATCCAATAGAGGCATAAAATATTGACGACATGTATACGCTGAACCCCCAACCAAAACTGCATCACCATATCAGTTGGTTAAAAATTTTGCATAATGTGGTCAAAAAGTGTTTGATCATGAGTGGCGCCTGGCCAGCAATCCACCACATTTGAAAACTCCAGGTTGGCATTACATATTGCCTGACGATTTATGAAAGTACCCTTTCTTATTTCTAAAATATTCTGCATGGTCTCCACTTGGAAAGTGGGAATTAAATAACCTTCAGCATAGAAGTCTGCATGTTAGAGGTGGATGAGAGTTCAGTGGTATGGATGAAGATGCTATTGATTATGCTACAATGTTACGGTCCTAGTTCACTCTATCTATTATATTATTGATTTATTATTTTACATTTAATTAATATAACTTAATCAGCTATCAAAGTATCTCATACTTATAATTAATATAATTACCAGACCTATACGAATATCATAGTCATGATTATGAGTAATTAGGGTTGGAGGCAAGCTGCGAGTTAGGATACGACATTGCTATAAATAACAATATAACAAACAGAACGAGTCAACGGGAACCATGAATTGGCCCCGAGCAAAGGGCGCCCTGGAAACTATTCCACAGGATGTGAAATGGACAGCTTGCACTCATTTATAACCTCCAATGGAATTTGAACAACTATTCGTTTAAAATTAAAGTAAACTGGATTGCTTCATAACAATCCAGGCGCCATATTATGCGCACAGAGAAATTGTGAAAAGAACAGGAAGACCCGAGCGGCGCCAGCGGAGCAGAGGGCTAAGGCAGAGTAAGTTTGGTTTCTCTCCGGGACGGATGTACCTTCACCATGCCCGCCCCGTTCTAAACTTTATTTTTGCATTTCACTTTACGTTACATTCATTTATTTCTTACACTCTTCAAATGTAACCAACAGTCACTGTAATAAGCATTTAATATTATTGTTCATTTTAATTATTCCATAACGTTTTAGTTAGAAGGGAAAGCATTTCACAGTTCAATTGATGTATGAACCTTTTGTGATATACTTGACCCTATTCTATTTTAACATTAAATCATATTTACTTTGATAAGCTGTTTAACTCAGCCTTTATTACTTTTACCGAATAGGGCATTGATCCAAGGTTAGACTTACCCGGATGATTCCTGATCTATCTCAATTAATTATTGATGAGTTTCGCATCAATTTCCATGCGAGTAACCTATTGAATACATTTATTAAATAAATCATGTAATTGAGTTCTTAATTAGGACTGAAAGGGTTAATGTTTTCAATTCTTAAGTTCAGGGGAGTGGGAATAACACTTTATAATAAGGGACGGATGAACTTGAACAGAAATGGGAATTTAGTACATTGTAATATTGAGCCTAATAAAAGGATTTGGGGAAATATAAGATGAATATGTAAAACATATTGATATTATTCTAACAGAAACCCACCAGGAGAAAGAATCTTGACATGAGTACAATTAATAGCCCTTATCATTCTGGGAATGCGAACAATAAGGTGAAGCCCAGCTTGAATTGGGCGAACTTCTGCCTCTGACCGTGGAAAAAATATAAACTACATGTAGAGAGATGCGACAGCAGCAGTGACTCTGGGAATAATTCTGTGGGCTGTAGCTTCACTTACACCACTAAAATCAGATGCACCGATTTGTGCGCAGCCAATAGCGTAGGACATTAGACATTAAAGGAACTGGTTGACTGGAGACACTGCATAGTTCCTGTGAACAAAGAAACATATGAAAATATTCCGTACATTAATGGGTAAAAAACTAACAATTGCACTTTATTATTTAAAAAATACTCATTTGTTGCTAGGATACTGTAACATATAATCAACCAGCTCTAACAATTGCACGCAGCTTCGCTTGGACAACCTAAATCGTCGCACAAAGTCAACATCATCCAGATCCGTAAAGTGCTCTAAACGATCACGAATGAATGTAGGCCTCGCTACTCTCCTATTTTCATTTTCTTTGTCGCTTTCGCAAATAAGGTCATAAGCAACATTCATGGCGTCCATATTTGAAGTTAACTCGCCCCGATAATTGTTATGAGCTCACCTATCGGTCGTTTGAAGTTAGCTCTCAGATAGCGCAGCTATCCAGCGGCTATAAGACGGTGAAAGACAAACTACCATTACCAGACGAACAAGTTACCCGTGTTGCACTATCCGACTGATAAGAACGCTGGTGAAAGACTGCCTACGTAAAAGATCGTTTGACTTTAATTTACGGCCGGAAAAATTAATTCTCGCCGAAAAATGCACCCAAGGAGAGACCCAGCTTTTACTGCCATCTGGTAGTGGAAAACGGAACGACGGATTTCGGGCCGGTTCAAATTTTAGACTTTTCGCGATATAATATTACGGACTGGACCAATTCTTCAGGCTTTTCCACGGCTCAATACTTTGGGCCAAGCATTTCAGGTCCTTTTGCCATGCTTCCAAAGATTTCCCAACAAATTTTTGCGCCGCCACCGTACAAAAACCTATTAATTTTTTGACGTTTTTTAGTTCCTGCCAAATGTCTACCAAAGTAAACGTCTCCCGAATACATATCTCCTGTACTTTTTTTAAGTAGATTAAATTTGCTAAAAGATGAGCTCATTTTCAGTTTCAATTTTAAGTGATGTTCGTCCGGTAAAAGTTGTATTCAATTATTTATTTAAATTTTCACATCTTATTTGACGCAGTATGTAATACTGAATTGATACCAACCTCTATTCATATTCTGAGTTGACACCATCATCTATTCATTTACAATTAGATATATTCGTTACATACATAATCACTCCACCATCTCTTCTTTCTCTTCAAATATAATTCATTGAGTAAGTATTTCATTAACATAACATTAATTCCATCACCGCTTACAGCTTTATTCTCTAGCCTAATTTTTTATTTATCATAATTTTACCACTTGTCTTTTTCGAAAATAACAACTATACTTTCCCAAGATTATGTTGAAGTCTCTAGTCAATGTAGCTTTAACATGTAACTTACCAAGTGTGTGTATGATTAGTTTTTTATATGAATTATTTATTTATTTCGTAATACTAAGAGTCTAAATTTTGTGTAGTTGAAATTTATAAAGTGCTAAGTGAGAGTTGGGTTAGTACGACGTCACTTTCATTCGTACTGAGCTCTCATTGGCTGAACGTAAGCAGACTATACGTTCACTGTGAACACTCTAGCTGTGCCAACCCTACGACTATTTTCGGTCGTTCCACCAGATAGCACTGCGAGCACACCAGATAGCAGTGCCTGAACTTGCGACAAGGAATGACACTTGTCACTACGGAGAATTTGCGCGTAAACTGTAATTATCTTGAGAAAAATATATACTTACAGTTTCTGCCATGAAAATGTTTGTAGATAAAAAATCTTCATAAGCAACGACTCGTCGTTTGCAGGAGCACTCACTATCCCATTTCGTACATATCACATAATTCGATGTAAGTGAAATTTTCCACCATGGATCGGGCTTCACAACGTTTGTTAACTGCTCAATAAATACTGCAAATTGATTATGGATATGTTCAGAAGTATCACTTCATGTGTCACAAAGATGAACATACTTTTTGAGCATTTTAGCCGTACAGGTGTGAACTGCAGACAGTTTTCTCTTTCTTGTCAGAGTAGACATATTTTGGGAGATTAGGAAACTTAGTTGGGATTGACCCCGGAATTAGAAGACCCTTCCCCCTTTCAATCATTGAAACTTCCATCACGAAGCATGGTACAATATTGTCTTTGGATATATTCCTCGTCAAAATGTGACGAATTGCACTACGAATTGTTTGCACTCACAACTCTATCCTTACGAGGAATTGCCCTTTTCCATTTGCAAAGATGTTCATGCCTATCAGAAATTGTGAATTATTTCAATTTACACATGTACATAATGATTTCAATGATGTTAGCTAACAACTGTGTTACCACTATATTCACAGCATGTTAAAACAGAAAAATGACTCTTGAAGGAAACAAGTAACACACTCAATATTGTGAAAAATGCCTTGCTATACACTACTTGAAATCTATGTACATAATGAATCGCGTATCTACAGCTAGATATCTATTTTATTAGACTAAATTTTTGGAGAAATAATCATAGAAAAAAGTTTATTATATTTTTCTTGTTTGTCACAAAGGTTTGAATTGAATAAACAAAGCGAATCTTAGGCGCCGAAATACAGCTAGGTTTCTTCTGTCCTAACAACTCATTTCTTTTTTTGTCCTTTGTATAGTTACTGGTGCAACCAAACAGGCTAAGTTTAGACTGGATACTTGTTAGTATTTGTCGACAGGGTTTGCGCCTCTACCGGCTCGGATGCCACTTAATTTAACAAGTAGTTCGAAATACAACCTCTAGGTAACGCAATAGTATTAGTGCACCACCTCCTCTACCCTCACCGTTCATGCCACTCAATCTTCGTCACTTCTAGACATCCTACTATATTATTGTTCTCAATATTTATTTGCAATTAATTCATATCGATTTTTCTCCTGTAAAGTTAATGAAATAATGAGTATTGAACAATTTCATCTTGATTTATCACTAACAAGAATTTGAAATTAAACATGAGGAAGTGGAAAGCAAGAAATGACACAACAAAAAACCATGAAGAGAACACAACATTTTAATGGATATAATAACACACAGATCATGCAACAGAATTAAGTTAATAGAATATAGAGGCAGGCAGAATTTATCACAATTAAAAAATCACTAATATTACAAAATGAAGGTTGAAACATATTCACATACTTTGGAATGTCTGTAAAACGAGAAAGTACAGTTGTGCGAAAAGAAAACATGATTCAATAGAACTTCTTAAACATAAGATCACAATTTTCACTTTTCTGATCTCATATTTATTTTCATAGTAACTTAGTTGTAATATTTATAATTTGTTTTTCCTTATTAATCCGAGGTACAAACCAGTTTTGTTTTGCATTCTTTTCTATTGTATAAATAAATTGTAAAATTATTGTGACCTTAATGTACCTCTCATTTGCATTTTTCATTGTGAGGTCAATATTTCGTATAATATTACATTTATTTATTTACTCAGATAAAATTGACAGGGTAGTTCCCATTAAAGAAGCAATAGTATATTACAGAAAAACACTAATTATATGAAACAAATAGGAGAGATGTAATTTAGTTATACGAACTATTTGAAGTCAAAGTACGCTTCCATCACCATTCTCTCCACAGTTGTAAACTCAATACCTATTAAACTCCCCAAAATGTCTTCTTTTTTATCAAATAATTTCACTAACTTAATGATCTCTTCATTCATATTCGCTGTTAAATTATTTATCAAAGAAGGATTTAATGAAAAGATATAGAAAGGGATATTCAATGAAATAAACATTTTCAACACATTACCAATAATTAAACATTATTTTTTTGTAATATCTTAAATTTGGAAGACAATTCAGCAGTAAGTATTGTATAGTTTGAGGGAGACCAAAGTATAGTTATTCCAGAATGTGTCTATTGAACACCTGTCAGTAAGAGAAAACCTCCAAAACCTGTTTATTTTTTTTCATTCAATTTATACATAGGACTATGGGAATACTTGAATCTATGGGAATGGATATACTTGATGTCTATGGAGATTTATTTAAGAATGAGCCAGGAATTGAAACATTAAAGAGAATCAGTGAGTGACAGGACTTGATGAAGTCAGCACAGTTTTGTGAAAACAACCGAGTCCATTTGGTTGAGAATTTAAGACGTTGACAATTTCAAGAACGACACACTTCTTTTATAACGAGATTTGTAAACCATTGATATTCAATTAAAAAGATTTTGAAGAACCAAACAATTTTCTCATCAAGTTTCTATTCTGTTCTTGAACAACAAATAAAGAATCTTTCTTCACTAAAGTGGAATGTCATTTACTCCAGTTAGTTTGATGTAATACATATATAAATGTAATACAAATAAAATGTACAAGAGATGAAGACAAATGATAAACAGAATAAAAAACATAATTATACAAACAAACCTAAATGAATAACAATATCCATATACAACATCAACTCTTTTTTAATGAAGGTTTGCGAAAGTTCCGTCACTAGTAATTCGTCATTAACTAAAAAAACGATACCGGTTTTTCACTCTTTTTTTACTTTGCACCACTAAGAGATTGTTAGTCTCAAAATCTTTTCAGTTATTTTCTGTTTTATTAATGTCACATGAGTGTGTTCAGTCCCCGTGCTCAAAGTACATTAATTCTCTCATTCACACAAACCCCGCATCCAATCAAATTCAACCTTTTGAGAGTGTGTTTGCTTTACATACATATACTTTACTCTAGAAGCATCTGCGTTGCTAGTTATAAACAAAAACTAAAAAAGAGAATTTTTCGATTTTTTTCTTCTCAAGACGCACAAGCTTTACGAGGTGGCAAAGTTAAAATTCGAATTCAGCCCCTCCGAAAAAAGGAACGATTGAGCAAAAAACTTATATATTTTTTCTTGGACTTTTTTATATTCCTGGCTACTGAACTTCGTATGATATCTCACTGAAGTAGAAATTTATAATTTCACAAACTGTTGTACTGGAGGTCAACGTCACTTTGTCGATTGGTTGAATAATTATTATTAAGAAGATGCAGTTCACACATTCAGAATTATTCCTTTTAGTAGAAGATGAATCTAAATGAAATCATCACAAGTGTGTTGCTGCCACATTTTACTTTATTTTTAACTTTGCTTATTCAGTTGCTCCGTATATCCTGTCTCTTNTACAGAATGGTTCTTTTCCAAGTACGCATCGGTTCCTCTTCGGCTTATAGTGGCAGTTTTGTTGAAAATGATGTGACTTTTTTGGCGTTTGCAAAGGTTATCGTTAAATGAAGTAACTTGTTTATATATTAAGATATTTTCTTGAAATAATATTAAAAAGCTAGAAAATAATTATGGATTACCCACCAGTCACCATTCCCCTCACCAATCCGGAACATTGATCAGACTAAAACAAAAATGTGTAATTATTATTATTATCTGTCGGTGTAATTATTACCTGTCGGAAGCACCATTAGATGATTACAAAAGAATTTTTTAGAAACAATACTTCGTTAAATACACTTGGTCAGTGGCACCTTCGAAACACACGAACTCCAACAGCCCACAGCTTAATTCCAAGGTTATAAATACAAGACGAAAAACGAAAGAGTTTACAATGTTTCTACTTGACGAGCACAGATGGCAAGTACAAATAAAATGATTATCAGTAACACTCCTCCGTAATTAATTTATTTCTCAGTCTTACAAACACAATCTTTGACAACAGTTTAGTCATATCTGCTAATTGTCCACTAGAGCTTACAGTAAGTATATTTTAGAGCTTGCTCCAAAATAACGGTAATACCAATATGTTGTTGAATACATTTCCCAGGAATCTCAATGTATCATTTTCCTTTTTTCAGTTACCTTCATTTACATTTTTACGTAGAAATCACTAATTGATTATCAGTACACAATATCACAGGAATTTTCTTGATGTACCCAAGCTCAATACTAGGGGTGGTCAAATAAACCGACCCGACCGAAAAATTTTCTGTTTTCGTCGGGTCGGATCGGATGTTGGTTGTGAATTCAGATTAAATCTAACTCGAAACCCGATCGGATAACCTATCCGTGTTTGAACTACGTCCTTTCAGATGTTTACTGAAATGATATCGTATTTTATAGACGTGGAAATTATAAAATAATGATAATAATGTGGCTTCGAGTCCTTGTTTTTGTATAAACAACATAATAGGTCCTCCTTTCATGATAGTTGACCTCCAGTAGTTGACTGTCTGGAAATCAAATCTCCTCCAAGATCCGCATCAGTATAAGCAATAAGCGCATGACCTCCATTGAAACTTATTCCAATATTTACTGTTCCTTTCAAGGATTCATATATACGTTTTGTCATTTTCTAAATACTTTCTAATGACATTTTCTAACTCAAATAATTCACTGTGAAGCTTATATCTGGTCCGGATATTGTGCTCAGATAAAGCAAAGTACCTATTGCACAGATTCATCAAGGGGTTTGCCATTTTCGAAATTTTCTCCATCTGTCATGCCTTTCTCCATTGGTGTTGACATTCCATTTGAGTTTTCCATTTGAAATGATGTTAATGTCTTTTCTGCGCATGTATTTTGCTGTAAAAAAATGGTTTATTTTTTGTATCAATCTCCATACCATGATCTGACTTAGTAAGTAAAACACGTTGTTCAAAGGTTTTATATTATAATTGAAATCTTTTCAAATTGAAAAGAAAATAATTGGAATTCATACTTAGAAATATTGAAAATATGTCAAGATTGCTCAAACATAGTATTTTTTACTGACTACTATTTTATTGAATTTATCCCATTCAGTTTTCTAAACATTGAGAAAAATACATAATTATTAGTCAACTTATCTTTGCAAATCAGTACCATTAGCGAGAAAGTCATTATGCTTACATATTTTTATTTTAATCAAATGAAAGCATTAGTCAAATTCAGAAAAGAATATTTAATTTTCAGTTTCAAACTGTATAATATATTTTTTTTGTAATTATAAAACTTAAATTGTGTTTTAGACATGAAATTAATTTCATTCTAATTCGTTTATATAATTCGGATAAACTCGGTTCGGACAAATTCGGGTTGGGTCGTGTAGCATTCCAACCGAACCGACCCGAAAGCAATTCGACTAGGTCGGTTCGATTAGAAACCCGACCGACCGGAACGGACGCTCACCCCTACAGTATGCATCGCTCGGTCAGTTTCTGTCTGCAGGAAAGATCATCTAGAAGCAATTCCATAACATTTCTTGAGACAAGATTTTCCTGGAACTGTTAAACGAACGCTTTCATTTATGTTGTGGTCTTGTAATTTGCACTATGTTTTATTGTACGATAAGAAATTCCTAAGATTGTGTCTCTGGTGCCGTCAATCACAAGCTATTAAAAGACGAAGTCAGGGCGTCCATTCTTCAACGGATCTTATTTAAGTTTTCAGCAGCTGCTGTAAAAAAAGGACGATAACAGGGGCGCACCTAGGATTATATTTCTATGTGGGGAGGGGGGATAACACATATTAAATATTTTTGTGTACATGCATACCTCGTATATATAAATATGTTTATTTATGTGTTTGTGCGTTATTAAATGTCTATTACTATAAATTAATGTCAAAGAGTATTATTAAATATTTCCCTTCATACACATATTAGGAGGAATACATAGACAATTTACTTATAATTTCAGAATTTGGGGGGGGGGTCATATTTAATAAGAGGGGGAATATTTAATAATCTGTAATATGGAGTATTTAGGTACACCCCTGGACGATGAGTGTGTGGATGATGCACACGTGATGCAAATGTATTGAGTAACAGTGAAATGTGGAATGCACAGAGACTATTTGAAGCAATTACGCATGTCAAGTGCAAGCAGTCTACAAGTGCAGCGAGGCTACGAAAACTGGGTCAACTGACTTACGCCTAAGGCTGCACGAGTGCTACACGGAAGACGTACCTTGTTAATATCACTTCTTAGGTATATAGCAGCTTGAATGCATATCCAAATACCATTATCTTTCTACGCACACAGTTTGCTTATACACTCTCATTACCCATGAAATGTGAGTTTCATCATCCATATTGGATCAATATTTGACTTGATGTTGTGGGTTATCAATAATCTTTGTATAAATTGAATATATGGTTCAAAATCTAACAATATCTAATCCAATTTCTTGGCTTTTATAGCTTGACCCAAACAAAAGAAATTGATATTACTAATACACTGACCCTCAATTGTCTTTACTGAACAGTAAATTTTTAATTCAAGTAACTTGTGCTATTATATTATAGACAAATAAAATTATTATTAATGGAAACAATGTTGTAACTGTTCATTTTTTATTCTAACACTGTATGGCAATAACTTAAATCAAAATCTGACTCATAGTTGTAGTATTTCCGTAGACGTTTCGGGAATACTTTATTCCCATTATCAGAGCACTGTTGTATCATGCGTATAAATCTCATTGAAGATATTAAATTTAAAATTCTTTAAAACATTTTTCTATTTACGAACTATCTTGTGTCTATTGGACAAAGTCAATCTAATATAGATGATGGCATACTGTTTCCATGATCCTCAAATGTCAGGAGGTGTTACTAGTTCGCCATTTTACCTCTCGTGACATCAGTAAAAGTAGGTTGTATTAAGTATAATGCAGAAGGTAAAAAAACTGGAAACATTGTAAAAAAAGGAATACCTCCAGTTTTGAGTTACAGATGCTGTGTATCCCAAGGGTGTTAAACGTCAAGTAGGAGCATAATTTGAAGAGTGTACAGCGCTTGTGCCTCTCAACGATGAGTGGATACAGTAGGACAGTATCTTCTGATGCAATAGAGATAATTTTGGGAATATTACGTGTTGAATTTTACATACAAAGGATAAATTATAAAGATATATTAAATGTTATAAAGAAAATCGGTAAAATAATGCTTAATGGGAATAAGATAAAGGATGGAAGGAAATGAAGAATGCACAATGTACTTGTTAAAGAATTGGTTTCAGGTTGGCTAACGCGCTGGCAATAATCAGGTTAGGAAGTACAAAATATATGAAGGATATTACAGTTACAAGAAAAGAAAACGATTTTTAAAACTCAATACTATTTCCAAGGAATTTATGATATGGCAAGGAAATTTTGAAGATACAAGCAGAAAAGTCAGAAAATTAAGGACAATGACTGTGTATACAAGGGAAATTTTGAAAATACCAAACATCTACTAAGAAATTGTCTTTAGTATAGAAGAAAAAAGGGTGAATGTCTTCAGGAATATCGCAAGAGAGATATTTAAAATATAAGAGACAAGACAAAATTACTGGAAACAGAAGAGAAATCGACTTATTTCAATAACTTTTCAATACGTCGGGGAACAATAAGGGATGCAATAAATGAAGAGAAATAGGGGGAAAACGAAGATTGCGGCTACCTCCCCTCTTGCGGGATCGCAACAACTTACAGGAAAAATAGAGTAAAGATGATTGTGTACAGACTTAGTTGTAGAATTTATAAATACAACCTTTAAGATTTGCAACATTATTTAAGATATCGGAATGGTCCTCTCAATGATAGCTAATAGTAGGGAAATACTATTTGTACACAATTTTTTTTTGTATTTTTATTCACTCACATTCGATAAAAATACACATTAAAATGGGTTCTTATAGTTTGTTACAAATTCTTGACAAATTTTAAACAAAATGGAAAACTATCAAGGATTTTGCCTAAAAAAGATTGATCTATCTTGTCAGTCTTGTGTTACATTGTTATGATTGTAAGGGTCATCATTTTAACACAGACACTTCAACAGGCGATATCGAAGATTCAAAGATTGGCATGTTAGATCAATCTTTAATTACACGAAATCTTGACAGTTTTCCATTTTGTTTAAAATTCGCCAAGAATTTGTTACATAAATTTTAAGCAGCCATTGAAAATTTGAATTTTTATCGAGTATTCTGCGATTAAAAGTACGAAAAGAATTGTGTACAGATGGAATTCTCTCACTATTAGCTGTCACCGATAGGAATTACCTTTCCGATATCTTAAATCATTTCGGAACTGTTAGGGGTGTCCACATTTGAGACCTCGCAGTTTGTGTAGGTAAAAATGTCATCTCGTACTCTGCAGAGGATTAATACTCTATACAATCCTTGTGTTCTCATTCAAGTACGTCAACTCTCCTGTCTTTGTACGTAGCAACCAGTCCTGCAACAGAATCCAGCGTTAGCTTTTCACTCATTCACTTCTTAACCCATACTTGGCTGCAGTAGGTAACTATGGACTAACCTTTCATTCTCAGCCGCTGAAATTTGTTATGTTACCAATGTCATTTCAGCCTGTTTTTCTGGACTATTTTCCTTTTATACTTGTTATGGACAACATACTCCATTTCTTACTGATTTTTAACCTACCCACATTACTTCTGTAAGTTCCAGGTTCTCCTGTTGTGCGTGGATTTCCATAAACGTTTTGGTCCTCCATACGTTCGCTTTTCACTATTTTCAACCCCTTTTCTTTCCTTATCGTGTTGTCTCTTCGACGGTCGAACCACCTTCGTTGCACCGGGAGGCCTCATGTGGCGTCGTTAGCGAGGCGAGCATCCCTGAAAGCTCGCATAAGATGATGAACAGACTGCATTAGATCAGGGAGTAATTCTTGGTAATATGGGTGGAGTCCCCTTCCGCCTGCTTGCATGAGGGTGGAGTCGCCATACGTCAGTGTCACGCTAATCATGATGGACTGACAGACCCGCCCGCCATCACGTAGCCGCTACCGTAACAAGCGACCGCGCCCAGCTCTGCTCCGGGTCGGGGCCGCCGCCGCCGCCAATCCCTTAGAGAACTTCGTGGGGTACACCCACCCATTCCCCTCTTCGCCACGCGGCTTTCCGCTTGCATGCGGATGACGCGCGACCGAGAGCTAGCGAGAGGCTCGGGCAAGGGCGAAGGCAGAGCGAGGAGGAGATGAAGGGGAGGTTTTGGCGTTATCAGGGGATAGCAATTATTGCGGAAGACAGAGATTGGCAAACTGAAGCAGGCAATATGGTCTACTTCATTGCGGGGAGTATGTGGGTGACCTCTTGGTGGTGATGCGTTTCGCGATTCTCCCCCCCCCCCCAAANGTTTCGTGTTTATTATCCTCTGTGCCAAGGAGAAAAGTTACGATGACGCCTTTAACGAAGAGTATGCATTAATGACGGTGTATGTAACTTAGTATCTCTTCCTTTGTTCTATATTTTAGTTTTGTCTGTGCTCTTTACGACATTGCGATAGAACGAAATGAAATTGCTTTGGAATAATTAAATTACGAGTACATGGCATCAGACAAGAAAAGAGCCATGAGGCATTTTCTTGTGAGTGAAACTGCGAACTTTATTCGTTTGCGACTTACTGAATTTTATGTAAAGGTATTAATTTATGTCAATGTCAGTCCGTCTAAAAAGTTCTATCAATTCAGAAGAAGCTCTGAATAAATGAAGAATCGAGATGATCGATTTTGAGGTTCTATTGATGAATATTTTATCCATAAGATGACTACGTTTAATATTTATTAGCAACACGCTGAATGTTTTTTATGTACTTAAATGTTAATGACAGGTAATATTTGATATCACGGAAAATTGTAAGTATCTTCGGATTTTATGGAACAATGTTCGTTTTTTGCTACATTTGAATAGTAAACAATGGAATTCATACTACATGGTTTATATTAAAAAGGGATTTCATATGAACAATTCCACCCTACTCCCACTTGCTTGAGGAAACCACATCCATAAGGACCTATGAATAACCATACACAGCGGTACGGCGCATTTTGTGAGTAACCAACAAATTGGCCCACGTGAAGGGGTTAGTAGAAGTCGTTCGAGTTATTGATACTAGAAGGAGGTGGATAGAGGAAGGAGGGTTCGCTTTTCAGTAGTCACTGCTATATGAACTGGGACATTAAAGTGAAAAGTTACAATCTTTTCTGGCCCCCTCCGGGAATTGGTTCCGGGATGACTTGGTGAAGAGCAAGAACGCTACCTCCTGAGCCACCAGAGGGACATTTCTGTTGATGGTTGCAATCTAAGCCAACTTATTTCGTCTTCAGTTTCTTCTTTTCCTGTTTATAACAGCAATTAAAAGTAATTTTTTTTAAACTCAATTTTTCCATCAGTAGTCGTCACTGTTGGAAATGAATGATTCAATAGTGATTCAATGTGGGGATTTGGAACTCAAAACGGTGCCGAAATATGTTATTTGCTCACCATTCTTCTGTTGTATTTCAACGTAAATGCGTTCTTGACAATATTACAGAAAAATGTCACTTGTCTTACACAACATAGTTGACCACAGTAAAATATGCAGCTTAAAAGGACATTTTGTCTTTTAAAATTCTACAGTGTCTGGATTTGGAAATTTCAATGTATTATTCAGAAAATTACTTCACAGTATCTGTGTAGAGATTTCTTATATAATTTAATATGTGTAATTATATTTAAATGTAATTATAATTAGATTTAAATGTAAACATTACTCCTCACTTATTTCTCTACTTCTGTGTAAATTGTATTTTTTTTCTTACGTGGTTAGACGGTAGAGCAGACCCTATGATCTGATTGCGTTCGAGTCGTCGACACCCCCTCATACCTTATTAACCGTAGAAATACAACCACAGAAGCGCAATTCATGAAAAAATACCCAAATTATGAAGATAATAGAAGAACTTAAATGATTGTTAAAAATGTTTTGACGAAAAATCAAAATTTAATCCAACGTCTCACAGTGGCGACGCGTTGTATCTTTGTCACTCAGACGCATGAGCAACCTGCTGATTCAACTAGGGGTGGTCAAACTAGGGTAGGGACCGAAACCAACTAAAAATTTTCGATTTTCGTCGGGATGGGTTGGTTTTAGGTCGTGAAGTTGGTTAAAATCTACCCCGAAAACCGATCGGTTATTGAAGCTACATCTTTTCAGATGTTATTCTTTAGACCAAAAATATTTCATCTTCATCTTGCCTCTTCCGTTCTTTGTATTGTAACACAAAAATAATAACGCAATTAAAATAATTAAAACTCCAGAGATAAGTTATCCAAAATGACATATATGAAAAAATACAGAAAGTTGCAATCGTAAGTTGATGTTAACCGTTAACTACAGAATGTTTTTACTGTTGAATTATTTTGCCAAATGGACAAGGATTCTATGGTCATTCAAACCCACTGCGCTTTATTATAACATTGTTACAGTAATATATTTCTGTCGCCCATATGAAAAAGCGTTATTTCCACTTAAAGCTTTTGAAAATTAAAAAATGTCCCAAATGTTGAGTTTCAACAATAAGTTATTGAAAATTTTACCAAAAAATAAGAAGGTTCCCAGTGTTCATTGATATAATATTGTATAATCTCACCGTTATATGAATCGATATTAAATACAGCGTTTAGCATATTCGTGAAACTCGTTTATGGTTTACTTCATCACCTGATGAGCCCAGAGGAGCGTGGAGTAATACTGATCGTATAACTACAGATTCGGGTACGATTATTAATTTTCATTATAACGATAAATGAAACAAATAATCCGTGTTTTTGATGGAATATTTCAGTAAAAGAAAAAAAAAATTTTCAACCACAGATTGTTTTTAGCCTTTCCACGTTCGAACAAACCAAATTCGTCACGACCTTGAATAATACGGAGATCGGTATTCCACGTTCGTTGTGCATAACTGGACTTCGTCGCTACCTCGATGTACATAACCAAGGTCAGGATTCGCAAACTGCTTATGGGGTCACTATGGAAGGGGGCTCTGAGTAGGTGGTCCCCCAATAAGTTTCAATCTGTGAGAGATGGATTTTCGAGGCATAAATGAAAGCCTAATACTGGTATGACCTTCCGGAAAATTTATCACAATAATTGTGATAAAAATGTATTTGTCCTGAAAGTTAATCAATATTTCTTACTAACCTATTACCAAATTTGAAGTTACAAAAGTAAATTAGTAAATTTGTAAATTGTTACTATAAATTGTAATGCCCATTTTAAATTTATTAATGCCTTACCCCTGAAGAAGCATTTTAGTCAGTTTTACCCCTAGTTTTCAACAAAAAATATGTCTCTATTGGTTTAGTACTTCCCATTGCCGAAGTATAGATTGAATTTGTTGAAATGACAAAAAATCGTTTCATACATTTTAAGACACTTATATTTAGAATACCTAGTTAGAAAACACATGATACCTAAGTACACACCAATTAAAAATTACTTAATGTAATTGTAGGGGATTAATAATAAACACACTTTCACTTTTCCCAACATTTTAATTGTATTTCCTCGTATAAAAATTTAAGAAAAAGTTTCACATAAAACTAAACTTAAATTGTTTTACGAGGACTGGAGAAAAATCTACGAGTAGATTCCTTGAAGGGTTCGCACTTTTGGGTATGCGGGATTGTATGATGGGCGTTACCCACGAAAACAAATACCTTTCTCACAAGTGCCATCAATTCCTCGCGGATAAACATTTACTTCAGTAAATCTGCACTATTATCTCTATTCAGATTGAAAAAAAAGATCTCTCCATAATTACAATTTGCTCTTTATTCACTTGTTGAATCTGAAAGAAAAGAAGTACGTTTTTTCATTACATCGTAAATATTTGTAACACAACTTCTGAAACGCCTGGTGCTGAGGTTTGTTTTTAAACCTTTCGCTAATTTTACTACAATTCTGGTTTTGTCCGGAAACAAAAATACACGTAGACCTAACCGTCAAACAATAAAATGCAATCAACTACATTCGGAAAAAACCTACAGTTTACAGTATATCTATGAAGCAGTGAGTGTAGATCAAACAATGTTGTTACTCTGGTAGAGTCGGGTTAGTTTGACTGCCAACTTATGAATCAATTCTTAGCATGATACGCACCATAAAACAAATCTGTAGCAATAGATTTCTGTTTTCTACTTCAAGCCATGTCATGATCTCGAATGCGGAAATTACTTCAATGGCTTCTTGATGAAATGAATTTTGCTGTAGGAATAAATGGAAATATGCTGAGGTTAAAAAAACTGTTAATGCCATAGTTACTTTACAATTTTTTCTCTGTTACCGGAAGATTTCTCTCAATTCTGTAGGATTCATAAAAAACTTTCTGTAGTAGTATTCCATGTCAATCTGTTACATTCTAATTGTAATCCATCTAAAAAGACATATTATAAAATATTGGTTCTCTTATAAAATAGGAGATCAAACACTATCAGACCATTACTACCACGTAAAATTATACTCCCTCCCACAATATTGAATGTGATGTTGACAGTAGGAAATATCGCCAGCAATTCTGAACTATTATGGCTCTTCTCTTTTTGTAGGCAGGCAATCTAAATAATCTTAAACTTTTAGATGATTTACCAAAGTATCTTCATCTGTCGCTTATATTTTTTTCGCTCTCACGATAATCTAATAGTACCGGCAACACCTCAATGCATAGAGCATACACAATTGTCTAGAGAAAGGACCAATATGGAAGATGTTGCTACTTGTGGGAGCGGGACCTGCCTTTGTTGAGTAGACCTTGGTCTTGCATTGGCTCAGTTGTTGCTCTTTGGCTTCCTAATTACGTTCACACATATATATGTAGGTAAGTTAATAAATAAGTCGCAAAACTGGATAGAGGCAATAATAATCGAAGCAACTTTCAGACATTTATTTCACTTTTTGACATTATTACCCTGCACATTCAGAAACTTATCCCATCTCTTTACAAGTCCTTGAAAGCCGGTGGCAAAGAAGACTTTTCGTTGCTATCGCAGCCAACGAGTAACCTATTGAATTACGACATCATCAGTTTCAAAATTATGGCCACCCAAATGATTGTTTTACGAATTATTTGTTTACAAATGATTTCATTACGAATGATTTGTTCCACACGCTGCACTGTGACTGCAGTTGAGTTTCCGCAGTGCGACAAGCACGCTCCCAATCTCTGATGCTTTTTCTTCCGTTGTTAAATTTCTGGGTCCAATTGAACACAGCTTTCCGTGAGAAACAGTTGTCACCATACGGAATGCATTTCGCGAAGCACTTCTTCTGTAGACAGTCCTTTGATCCACAAAAAACAAGCAACTGCTCGCTGTCCTTCTCGTGTATATTCATACAACACAACCGCCATCGTGCATTGGCTGCTTCTGACTGACTGTATTGCCTACGAGATGTCACGCAGCCTATGCGACATGCTTACATATGCTGCCATCTGCTGGCAAAATATGCGCCCGTAATTTACGACGGTATAAGGGAAATTGACGCTTGCGACTTATATATTGACTTACCCTCGTACTAATTCCTTCACAATGTACATTCAGATTGCTGAAGAAATTCGTTGACTTGAATTAGAACACATTTCGTAGTTATTAATCATGTATTTTTATTATGTATTTGTTAGAGGGGTAGACTTCATTTTCATATTTACCTTTTCATTATCTGTATATATGGGTTAAGAACCCTTCTAAAAATAATACATGTAACTAAGAAGTGTGGCAAGATCTATATCTATCAACAGCTTCAATACGTTTTATTTTTGCATATAATGGACGATAAATATTTCACTTAAATCAGGGGAGTCTAAAGAATTTCTGACGTCCGTGAGAATTGATATCCATAGAATTAAATTACGTTTCTCTTGTATGTATACAGAGGTACGGAAATGTTAAAGAGTTTTGAGAAGAAATGAAAATGTAACTCATTATTGGGATCATTAAACATCCATCATTCAACTTCGACGATCCTGCATTGAGGGGATTTCTGATAAACATCATGAAAACCAAACGATTCCTTACGGATTAAATAATTATTTTGTTAACGTCACGCACCTTTTTGATACGAAATATCACAGATATAGCTGGTGTGGCAGAATACGCTGACACACCCAGAAAGATAACAAGGGAGTAAATTAGGTGTGTTATAGTTTTGTTCTGTATAAATGAATTTTCAATAAACAATTAATACATTGAAACTGTATTTTGTTTCAGTGCTGGCATATTGAATAAAGCTCTGTACCACGGGTATTGGAAAGTATATTAAACGTGTTTCTCGGTGTTTAAATTGTAAATATTTATAAAGAGGACAGTGTTCTGAGTGTGCGGAAGAAAATTTGAGGAAAATCGGCCCATTAGGGTCGAAATAAGAGCAAATTATAGAATACTAGCATCATTACGAGACCTAAAGCGATCTTCATGTGAATAGTTTCTCAGTTTTTGAAGAGAGTGAGTTGGGATTTAAATACATGATAGCTATAGTACATGCTGCTTATAAAATAAGCGTATGCTAGCTACAGTGGCTTATTTGAAGTAATTAAAGAAGAATTACGTTAATTTCAAACATGGCTCCGTCAAATTGTTGATGGGAGAACATAGAGAACGCTTTTTAGATCAAAACATAAATATAGTCAGCAAGGCCGTATGTGTATAACAGGGGTTCCAGTACAAAATTAGAGGAAGTCTTGTGGCGCCCTCCCAGCAGTCATAAATTGAACTACATAGGTGTAAAGACGGAAGAGTATAGGAATCCAGGAAATTATAGAAGATACAACAGCCATCTTAGGAGGTGTGATAGTAGGGACGAAAATAAGCCACCGTAGCAAAATATAAAGCAACAGAGCTGATAGATGTCGCGATAATGGAAAATTAATACCAGAGAAACGAACATTTTTACAAAAAACACGCATAACATCTAAACGGACGAACATATTTTCGTGAAACAAACGGCATAGTGCTCAGTTAATTAAGGCGGTAAGAAGTTAAGTGAAACAATTTTACGTAAAATTAATAATAATAATTTACTGAAAATAAATCAAAGAAAAATAAACAAATTGAATTAGTCAGGGGGATAACAGGAACCCCCAGTAATATTGAATACATATGAGCAATACATAGTATCACTAAATCAATTGAATAGTAACTAAGCACACAAATCTTAAACAGAATGCCATAAACAGCAGAACCTGACAAAGTGACAGAAGAAGAGAATATATCACCGTTCAGCAGCGGCTTGAGTGAAATATTGTTACCTTTGGAGGAAACAACGCCAGTGGGAGAGGAAGGAGACGGAAATTAAAAGGAGGGGAGGCTATACATAATTATGAGGAAATAGTTAGAAAGGGAGTTGGTATCAAGACACTAGAAAAAATGGAGGAAGTTTAAAGGAGAAAAATTTCGCAGATTAAATTCTACAATACAGGGGATAATAACAGATGGTGTGCGTGAACTGTGGGTGGCATTAATACGTGTAAATATAAAGAATGAAGAATTAAGAAAGGGGGCAGAACTAAAAAGCGTCATAGACAGAATGGAAAATTTACAAAATAGCGGAATCGAAGCTGGAATTATGTTAAATGCAGTGGAGCAAAGGAGTGTTATGATAGAACATGTAACTAGGCAGAATGAAAAAGTGGTACAGGCGATAAAAGATGGGACAGAACAGACTATTAATGTAATAGATGAGAGAGTTAATGATTTACAGGGTCGCATACAGCGAGTAGAAGCAGAACAAAGAACTATGGAACAGATAATGATAGGCGGGAATAATGTATGGGAAGATGGGAATGGCTATTTGTTAGAGGAATTATAATCAAGACTAACTAAGTGTGTAGAAAATGAGTGAACAAATGGTGAAACAAAGGTAAACAGATGTGTGCCCAAACACATTAAACGGATGTGTTTAATGTGTGCCCAACAAAAGGAGAAATTGCTGCATCAATTGTAAAAGAAAGGAAAACAAGGAAGAACATAGTGCTGTAGATCGGGATTGTGCTGAATATAAAAATGCCAAAAGAGTGGTCCAAGAAACAGTTAAGTATGATTAAAATACCCCAACAAAATATACAGAGAAGGAAACTATCGTCACATGAAATGGGGGATTATATGAACGAGAAAACATTGATATCGGTTATCAGGAAGTGTATAGTTTGCGAGGACATTTACAGCATGTTCTGCTATCATACAGAGTAATAGCAACGAAATCACTATGGAGTGCAATAATTGTGAGAGGAAAAGGAGACGTATTGGTTCATAGCAAATATCTAACGACACATTGTCAGGTGATGGAATACACCTGGCAGGGTAAAGGAATAATTGTCATCAATTATTACTGTCGATGCATAAACAAATTACAAGTAGATTTGGAACAAATAAATTAAATAATGTGAGATTTTAAGCATAGAGAAATTACGTTCTCTCTTGATACAAATACATGCACAAAATTACTAGGAGATATATGTACTAATAAGAGAGGACAAATATTTGAAAATTTTTAATTGAAACAGGGATGTTCGTATTGAACGAATATGGAATAAAATATTTTACGGGGAACGAGGATAATCAGTAATAGATGTAACGCTTATAAATAAGTGGACCAGGTTTGAAGTATAAGAATGGTGAGTTACAGAAGGATTACCAAGTGACCATCGGTGGATGCAAATAACACTACAAGGAAAAGAAATCAGTATGATTCAAATAACAAATATTGATTTTAGAAGAATTGATTGGCAAAGAATCCAATAAAAATAGGAATAGTTATAGAAGATATAGCACGATATGAATTTTCAATGAGGGAGACAGTGGATGAACACATAGATCAATTGCAGTTAGGACTGTTACGAGTGAGTGCGAAATTTTTGAAGAATAATAGGAACAGAATTAAAAAAGTAAGCTGGTGGGCACCCAAATTATGGAAGCTAAAGAAGAAATAGAATAAAGCCAGGCATAAATTGCAGCGAACTAAACGGAGAAATGGAGATACAACAGAAGCGGTGAAAGAGTATCTAAAGATGAAGATAGAATATGAACTAGAAATAGAAGAAGCGAAAACACAGAGCTGGCGTGAGTTGATAGAGAAATCATTTGCCAAATCAGTATGGGGGTTCCCATACTTAATAAGTATAAACAGGATACGTCGCAAATAAATAATGAGAACGTTAGAAAAATAGGGAGAATATACTGAAACATGGAAGGAACAGCGGAAGCGCTACTTAATACATTATATAGGCAAGATATGAAGGAAATTTGGCAATATGACGACATACAGAATGATATAGTAGAAGAAACAACACAGGAAGAGATCCGAACAGCAACGGAAACATTGGCAAATCGAAGAGCACCAGGTTATGACGGCAATACGCACGAAATTGTTAAGAAAACATTAGATCCATTTATAGGGGCAATTCAATACGTCTACAACACATGTGTAAGAACATCCTATTTTCCACGATGTTGGAAAATAAGTAAATTAAAATTGTTTATAAAAGAGAAGGAAAGATCACTAGTGTTTCGGCACACATAATTCCACCCAGCTGGGAATAATGCTTGCCCTAAGCGAGGCTACCTGCTCCTAAGCACCTGTCAGCGAGGCTACGTTTGGCACCTTCTCACCCCCAAAATGCAGGTTGCGGTAGCTGGCCTTTGTTAGGCGAAACACCTTTCACCAGAAAGCGCACATTTCCTGCACCCTTCATTTAACAAAATTTACGCGTATTAGCATTGAGCTGCTTTAGCTGGCCGTAAGATAGTGCCAGTAGACGGGCGTCCTTTCACTTTTCAGCACCCTACCTGATCTGTTTTCAGCCTCGCATCCGCCCTCAATCGGCTACCACGCGTCCACTCAAACGGACATACTCAATCGTCTACCACTCGTCCATTCAGACGGACATACTTGATCGCTACAGTAGCCACCCGACTTCAAAGTCGGTCTTTCCTTTCTAAGTCAGATTACTTAGTTATTTTTATTTAATTTTCTATTCGTTTTATTATAGAGCGAGTAACATCAAGTCGCATTGTTAAACTACATTTAAGAGCACCTTCACAAGTTGCCGCACGCGACCGAAATTTGCTCCCCTTTCTGCATTTCTATTCGTGTGCGCGTATACTTCTCACCACTGTACTTCAATTCGCGCCCGCCAATTTAGCGTGTGCATCATTGCAATCCCATGCGAGTGCGTGTCCCGGCACTTCAAGACATCGAGCTACAGACCGAAGACAACGCCAGCTGGACTCCTAAGATTGAGTATTACCATTTAAGTTCTCAAAGTACTGTGTTTGGTGACAATCCACGTATTGAATATGTGTGGGTGTCCATGACTTGAACCAAGAACTGCTCCGCTATAAATGGTTACAAATGTTCCTTTTCTTATCAGTTATTTCAAGTTGACTTGAAACAAGAATTGCTCCGCAATAACTGGTTACATGTGTTCCCTTTGTTCTCAGTTAGCTCAATGGTTCT
>NNCF01127668.1:579877-590542 GCA_002313205.1 Laupala kohalensis
ACGGACAAGTGACTGTACTAAGTTTTGGTCGTGGAGACCAGTTTGTTTTGTTAAGGCTGCTGCGGTAGACTTAATGAATTCATTACTAGGTGCGAGGGGCGTAACTAGTTTCAGTTAGTTGTTGGGTGAAAACAACTTATCTTTTCGAAAGAACCGATAACCTGAGGGTTTATTAAAATATAGTTGTCTTCAACTATATTTTACAAAGTATAAACGATGCTCTCTTACAGCATTATTTGTCTAGTCAACGATCATTGATGATTTTGGGAGTTTGTGTCTGAAAACAATTCAGATTTCATGTAATTTGTAATAAATCCTTATTTATTATTATTACACGTGAGTTTGGTTGCTCGGGAAACCGAGCTGGTGGCAGCGAAAAAAACTACCATAGGGATTTTGGTATGTATGTGGATCCCGCTTCTACCAAAAGAATAAATACATCACATCAGGGTTGAGGTGTGATGTTACAATGTCCATAACTAGAGCGCAATTTTCTACACCTCTTCAGAGTCTTCTACACGTGATACAAACTTATTGAGAAATTCAAGAAATATTTGGGAGCTACTCGGAAGCTATGCGGGACACGTGATACAAAAAATAAAAATTCAAGAAATAAGAAATCTATAAGAAAATTGAGAAATATTAGTTCATTCAAATCAAATTACAAAAGAAATCTACTCCTCTGATATTTGGAAGCTATTCTCTGAATACTAGATTTCCAAATTCAGTCACTGTACATTTAAAAAAACAAAAGGTCCGATTATTTTATTGTGGTTCACCATTTTGCGAATTTGTGTCGTATAATATATAAATAATAAATGACTGAATAATAATTTATATGAAATTTAAGATATCCCTTTAATATTCTGAATAATTCATTTATGTTGAAGTAAACAGAGTTATTACAAGTGAATAACATTTTAGTTACCATTTTGAGTTTCATTCAAATGTGACACCTATCGGACCATTCCATTTTTAGTCAACTACTGATGCAAAAGATGAGTTTTGGGAAAATGTGCTTTTATTAGCAACCGGATAATTTTTAGTTTTGAAAGATTACCAGGAAAACAGAAGCTTGGGAAGAAAGAACACCAAACTATAGGCTGAGATTTCATCATTAAATCGAATTAAGCGTAAATTTAATATTGAGCCTAAGGTGACGACCGCAAGAGCACTTTTCCTACTCGCAATAATTCTGTTCATTTCGATACAAAAAAGTTCTTCGCAATATTAAACCGCATTTAAACTACTTAGCAATCTGCTATAAAGCAAATGTAATACATCATTTGCTACACAATTTCATGTGTTTGCTATATGTAGCACTTTGCTGCATGTAACATTTGCTTTACGTAGCATTTCCTAAAAAGAACTGTGCAATATGTTGCTAAAGTTTTGCTCTATAACATTATGACCACATTTTCACTGCGTGGCAATATGTTACATAATATTTGCAACACAATTTCGTGAGTTTGCTTCATGTAGCACGTGCTACATGTAACATTTGTTACAAGTAACATTTTCTCAAAAGAAACTGCTGTGTGTAACAAATACAAAACATTGCAAAATTCTAAATGTAGCAATTCCTCAGAATTGTTACATTTAGCAAGAAACTACATATAGCAAAATTTTTGTTATATAACAATGTTACTCGTTTCCCACTTGAGGTCGGAAAAGATCAAAGGGATTTATGTAGCAAGTTTCGCCGTCGTCACTACTGCCGTGCCTTGCAGATCTGATAAGAGAGGAAAAAGTATCGGTCAATCACAGTTCAGCCAAAATAGGTGTACACACAGTCGCGAAAGCAATTGTCGCCCCATAAGTTCAATTATTTAAATAATTCTGCAATTGCTTATAAAAAATTGACTTTTAATTGTTGACAATAATTGCTACAATACTACCCGATCTGGGATCATCACATCAACATCGACAATTAATTGCTGGATATAATTTAATGTTTCATAATAATTTTAATTATTTACAACAATTTGAATTGTTTATAACAATTGAAGTGTTTTATGATCGAAATATTTATATTTTAACATATTTTAACAATTTAAAAATTATACTAATTTGAGTTATTTCAAGAATTACAATATTTTAATTGTTTAATACAATACTTTATGTAACAAATTAATTGTTATAACAATTTTGCTGTTAAGAACAATTTTGTTTTTAATGTTTATAACAATTGTGTGATTGTTTGTAAAATAATTGTTTATAGCAATTGTTTGATTGTTTATAACAGATTTGCTATTTATAACAATTTTTTTATTGTTTATATGAATTGTTGTAACATGTTCAATGTTTATAATATTGATTGTTGTAACAAGTTCAATGTTTATAATATTGATTGTTGTAACAAGTTCAATGTTTATAATATTGATTGTTGTAACAATTTAATTATTTGTCCAACGTTTATTTGTTTATAACAATGTTTATTCAAAGAATAATTTTAATTTAATTGTTATAGCAATAATTAAAAATGGTATAGCAATTCATTTGTTAGAACTATTTCAATTATTTCTTATTTTATTAATTTTAGCTATTTTAGATATTTATAAGTATTTCAGTGTTTCTCCGAAGGGGGGCATTGTTGAATCAACAGGTTTAACTAAATGCCTCAGATACTCAGAATTTCACCTTTTCTACCGAATCTAGCTCAACAAAGACTATAAAACGAAACAATTCTCCTATTCGTAATGTTTCGCACCAACACTAGCTTTGACAACAGCGTTCTGTCCAAAACTAGTACAGGTCATTTTGAAAACGTCCAAAACTTAGTTCTGACAAATCCCATCTTCGAAACCTAGCTTTAGTCGTATTTTTCGTTCAACTGCTGAATTTGGGCTTTGGACATGTATGTGTTTGTGTTCCCTCCATAACACTCAAAGGAAGCACCAGATCGCTACCAAACTTAAGAATGGGATTTTATTACATTAGGAATAGAAGAATTTTGGAATATGCCTTTGAGTTTCATTGCTTTTATTTATAACCATAACAACAAAGTATACAAATATTCACTAAGCATTCACTAATTATTTCTATGTCATATATTTATGATCAAAACTATGATCGTGTAACACACAAGCTTTGATCATAGTTGAACTATGATCGTATATCAATTTAGATCATATCTTTCATCATAGATATGACATAGAAATATGACCGTTTAATACTGACCTTACCGGTCATCACACAAAACCTCTCATTGTCACTTCTCCACAGAACATCGCAGAACATACAGTACATACAGTTCTCTCCACACCCAGTAGATCGCTCCACACACCATTATAAATATAATATAATAATAACAAAGACAGTGTTTTTATAACAATGTTTGGTCAAATATTTTGAACTATTATTGAGGTACTTAATTGGAAAGTTAAATGGGTTACCCTCCAGATTTTTAGTCAGATAGACTCCATAGCGGGAATATTGTAGGTATTGAGATGATTAATTTCATTACTACAAAACATTTCATGTACGCAATCTGGTATTCATGTAAATGAGGGTTAAATTAAGGACAAAGTAAAACTGTCAGTGAAGCGAGGTTCTGTCCTGGTCTGTCCTCGATGCAGACACGCCAACTCATAAATCATAGTTCTTACTTAATTCACTACAAGAAATAAATAACGTATACATTACTGAGCGTTGAGTCAACAAAAAACTTTGCCGTACTATGCGAAGAACAAAGATAATGGCATATTTTATCGCGTATAAATCTGATCCAACTTCATGTAAATCCACAATATGTGATTGTACCTAACGTTCCCCACACACAAATGAAATACTGATCTGAGAAGTCATTACTGCAATTCTAATAACAAAAGTAAATTCCCTAACTCTATATAGTTATAACATTTAGCGAAATGATAGTGATAAATAAATACATAATTGAAAGTTCTTATTCAATATATTTGTAAAAGTTGAAGATAAACATTAAAGGAACTTGGAATAATTCCTTTCCACGAGCATGTTAAGAACTCCTTCCATTAATAATAATGAACAACATTACGAAAATTGTTGCGTTAATATTCATATATTAATATCATATTAGGAACCACAAAATGAAAATGTACAAGAAATAGAAAATTCAAACTTTACCACGAAATTGTTGACTAGCCCATTGATATGAACAGTTCTGCCGTGTGAGTTTTCCTTTCCTTTATTACACAACTTTAGTAACATATTTACAATTATATTTATTTCATTTTTTGACGTCAGTCAGAATTGTTTACTCTACAAAATAATAAAAATTCAAGTTTTTGGATATTTATAATTTAACTGAATTCAGTAGTTTCGTGTGTACATTGTAAATTTAACTTGAATTATTATAATTTTCACATTTTCTTAAGGACGACCATAAATTGGTCGGAACGTCGGCTGGTATGAAAATGTAGTTTTATTGAAGTGTAGGGCACTTTCCTCAAGAACCTCTTCAAAAGATTATGTAAAGACCTTTCGCGTGATAAACATTTTACGATATTCGGAAGTTACTGAAGTCAGCCTGGCACTCATTGCCACCGGTGATTATACCTGATACTTTCTGACAAATTGAAATAATTTTTTTCCACTGTGGAAGAAACTTGCCAACCCATTTGAAAAGAACCAAACAAACGGAATTAATAGCGTGGACCATTTCTTTAGAAATGCGCCAAGCTGAGACGAAGTGAGAGGAAATACGCAATTTTATCGCCAAAATATTTAAGAAAACGAAGAAGGTACAGTAAGAATTTATATATGAACCTGATCCCCTCAATCTTAGGAGAATGGAGTGCGTAAGGAAATAGGGACCACACAGAAGAAATGCAAAAGTGATATGGTAACCTCCAGAAGTTCAGTGGAAAGCAGGCTACTCCTACAGTCCATTATAAAAAATAGAGCATAGTATAAATAAGTGAACAATGTACGCAGTATAGAACATTAGGTGATTTTGGGGTTTGACCTCTCCATTCTTCTTTATCGACTTGCGTTTTCTCTTGGGTAAACTGATTTTCCGAAGTCTCGAATTTATAAAACTTACGATTCGCTCTTCAATGTATAGAGCCAACTCCATCAAAAGTATGAATCATTACAGCAGGGTTTCCCGAACTTTTTGAGTGACGGAACCTTAGAAGTTTTAAAAATTTCACGGAACACTATATTCATTTTCTATTTCTAGAATTCTAGCACAGAGGTAGAGTTCCAAGTTCAGGTGTTAAGCTAGTAAAAGCAAATTTTTAGGTTTAATAAATGACATTTATTTATTCATTTGATAAGAGCGACTATTCAGAAACGAAGAACATCAATAATTCTGGGAAAAATTCCGATTTGCGTTATTATAAAGTTCTGAGAAATATGATACAACAATGTCTTTCAATGCGTATTGCGGTAAAGTATTTGTAACATGACATAACCATAACATATAAAATGCATACATGATTGCGATGTGTTATATTTGCGAGAAAATGTGAAATTTGCACTGCACTAATTAGTTTTCTCAATTTTTTGTGTGGAACACTTACTAACTTCCCACGGAACACTGTAGTTCTGCGGAACACAGTTTGGGAAACCCCGCATTACAGCACCCATTTTAACGTTGCCCTGATCTTATACTTCTTCGTACTATTATGTAAAAGAAGCGAACTTTTATTTTAATAGCTACATGATTTCCAACTATTCTTAACCAATAGACAATTATAACCATGTTTGAATAAAATGGATCCCGGTATTTTACGAAAGGAGATACTCGAACATCATAAATTTTATTGAAGTGATCCAAGTTGAATATACTTACATGTCTGTACACATTCAATTTCAGCAAAGCGCAATTTTGGAAAACAATGAAGAATAGTTCCGCCTAAATCAAAGAATAATTCAAATTTAAAGATATAGTTATAATGTCATGCTTTATAATTTAAGTGCTTCTAAACCCCATTTGATCTAAACCATCTTGTATCCATTTTTTCTGGTTGATTGTTAATTAATTCATCACTTAATAAGAAAATGAAAATTAATTTTCTGATTGAAATTTATCTAAGGGAAAGTTCCACGGTAAATTAAAATTTGTTAAGTATCGCACAGTCTACCGGTATTTATGCAATAACAACAAAGAGTTCGAACACATAAATTTAATACAACAGAATAAAATACATGAAAAATATGGAAAATCTTCAGATTTCTAAGTATTAGTGTTCTTCAGAACTCGCACACTCACGAACAGTAATACTTAGATTAACTACATACTTCATAAAAACTAATATTTGTGATTAGCTCAAGTGACAAGTTACTCAAATCACATGTAATTTAATTTAAAACATATATCAATATAGAAAACAAAGCAAGGGCATATTACAGAACAATTGCAAGGTAATATTTTGAAGTCTAAATATTGTTTGCGGTAAATGTGCGTAAATATACGTCTCAAAGTTGTCAACATATTAAAGGATTTTGATAAGGTTTAAAATTTTCTGAAATGATTTATGAATTTTAAGTCCTTTTAAATTGCTTTTGCTGAAAATGTTCCACTCACACATAATTTTCTTTTTAGCAAAAACAAAAAACATTTTATTGTCGATAATTACTAGACATAATGTACAATTATTCTACATGCAATAATAACATGCTCGTGATAACAAAAAGATGAATCTCATCTCGACAGCTCTCCAATTTACGTTGATTCAGTTTTTCAGAGTGACAAGAAAACATCTCGCAAGTGATTAGAACCGGGACATAGATGGTTTGACTTCTTCCCCACTGGGAAATGTACCAGCTATGCAATATGCTGTGTCACCTCGTGCCTCTGTAATCGTACCATTAGGCGCAAAGTCTATTTTGTTAATTAGCCATAATTACTACATATTTATTAGTTTTTAATAGCCTCGAAGTCACCGGACACTGGGTGGACACTGACGCAGTTCTGGACACTGTATTACAGTCCTATTGCTAACGTTCGTACGCTCACCGGAGCATCAACTAAATTGCTCATCCACTAATGAGTTCCATAATGACCTGAGCGCGTTGTCTTACGCGCTATTAGTTATTCGGTTATGCAAAGTATCACGCAGTCAGACCGCTGAATAGAGCGTACCTAAATGACATCGAACTCTGGTCTTCACGATTCCGTCCACTGTCTTCGGATGCTCATCGCATCTCTTCCTCCGTGAACTGGACTCGAATGATTGCCTTATACCACGTCAGGCCTCTCCCTCCCCTCCCCTTTTCCCATTTCCAATCAGTCTTAGAAATTCCGTAATATTCCCTGATGTCACATGCGTTGCCAAAACGTCTTATTCCTCTCTCGCACTCTCTCTCTCTCTCCTTCTCTCTCTCCTGGTTATTTTGGATCGTTTCTCACCTTCACACTTTTATAAGTATCTTTCTGCGCGTCCTTCATCCCTTCCAGTGGCCGCTGATAGACAATAAACAGACGTTGTGTCCTTCGCTTTCATCGTTCGCCTCTTCAGTAAACACGATGTGTTCCCTGCAATGTTCTAAGCACTTTCAAAACCCTTCTCACGTTTTTACTAACAAAATTGATATGAATAAATCTAATTGTTGTTAACAATGTTAAGTGTTGGTGTATAGTTATATTATATACCTGCTCCCTACAGTCCTTTTCTGTCATAATAGCTGGCTTTCAGGGTTTGTGACTACAGCACATCTCTCAATATAAGACCTCTAGTGTTGGGTGGGCGTTGCTCGCCGATAATGCAATGAAACCAGTTGATGGAAGGGCGCCTGAAGCCGTAAAGTGCGTTTCATTATGGCTCCCTTTATTGCCCCAAGCTGTCTCGTAAACAATTTGAGCCGGAGAGTGAGTCACAAAAGAGAAACAAAAAAACGCCTCGTACAGGACTTGTCATTTACTCCATAAACCATTTCAGTAAAGTTGTCCCAAGACGTATCTAATCAGACTCTAAACAATGTTTCCCCAATGAGTGAGTATACTTTCATTTGAAGAGCGGAAGTATCATATACACCGATTATTTTTACGAATGTTTCCTTTTTCAGATGAAAATTCATTCGAGATATCTCTTTATTTCATTTCTGTATCTCTCTGTCTCTCTATAACGTTTTATATTCTTTGAGATAACGGTTCGAATAAAATTGTATTTCTTTAGAATGTTTTACATTCTTATATTTACTACGTTAGTGATGAAATTAATTATTATACTAAAACTATCGTTTGCAAATATCCTGGAAAACAATTTTTAGCAAATACTAGCAGAACCACCCGGCGTTGCTCGGGATTTTAAAAAAACATAATAATTACTGGACTTTTTGATATTAGAACACCTGTCAACAGGTCTGGAATTTTTTAGCTCATTTTGCCAGGTATTACCCGGGGTGATATTATATTCTAAATGTTATTAGTTCCCATATTTTTCTACTTTCGTAATATTAAATTTTCACTTTTGTTAACTTCAAAACCTAAAAACCACGAAGAAAACCTAAAACAATTCTCAGGGTTTTCAGTATTGTATGCTTGTATGTACATAATTTCATTGTTTTATTTGTAAATGGGAAATGTAGTGTGCTATTGAAGCTTATCTACATGGAGCGATCGGAGTTAGGAGTTGGGTGGTAGGCTATAGTTAGTAGAAGGGCCGCTTAGCTGGCTTTACCAACAAATTGGCCCACGTGGAGGGGTTAGAGTTATTGGTAGTAGCAGGAGTTGTATAGAAGAAGGAAGGTTTGCTTTTCAGTAGTCACAGCTATATGAACTGAGGCATTAATGTGAAAAGTTACAAATTCTCTGACCCCATCGGGAATCGAACCCAGATTGACTTGGTGATAAGCTACAACACTACCATCTGAGCCACAGTAGGGCTTCTACATAATTACGAATTATTTTAAAATCCAGAAAGAAGGAAAATAAAATTTACACTGAAACATTAATCAACAAAACGCATAGTTAAGATTTTGTTCCCACACGCAAGCTCAGGAAGTAATGCTCGTTTCAATGAGAATACGAAAAACAAAGATGTCCACGCCGATCGAGCCTCTACGCAACAATGAAATAAAACTGTGGAGTGAATGAAACGTAACAAAGAATTCTTATAAAAGACGTTCGAATGAAAACCACGGAAACGTGAAAAAGATTCTACCCCCTTCACTATAGAGTAAAATATCGAAAAATCCAAAATTCCATTTCTAGATAGATAAATTAGCAATGTTGAGGTACAAAAATCAAGTTGATATCACTATCAGTTCGTGAGACATACCAAAAAATAAAAATTAAATTAAAAAGTAATGGAAATGGGGGAAGGAGTGTTTAAAAAAAAATAAAACAATGCTCTTCCCATAGTGTTGAAGCTCAAGTGTGCAAATTTTCATCATGCTCGGTTTAAAACTGTAGATTTGTATAAAAGACAGACACACCGCCCGGGACACTCTTCTTTATATATAGAGATTTAACACTAATTGAACTTGATTTAGAAATGCCACGTTAAAATAGTCAGCCATTGCACCTTAATTTGGTATACAGGAATCAAGAACTATATTAATTCTTAGGAAATGAAGTATTGTTCAACATGAAAAAAAACCTTGTTTGTTTGCATTACTTTTAGTAAGGTATAGTTTCTTTATTATTTAATGTACTGTATAAAGGAAACATCACGTTTATCTACTGTTAAACCAATGTTAATATTAAGACACGCTTTTTCTGGTTCATAGGTAAATGTATTGGTGTAGAAAAAACATTTATTGAGACAGAGTTCTCATACAAAAGAAAATATCATATCCTTATTTTATTTCATGAAACACGACAAACTTGTGATTGCCAGTTATTTTGAAATATATTTATATCAAATATATGGACTAAACAGAGTTGCTGAAACAATTCCAAATAATCATATCTAGTAGTGAGTGGGTGCTTTAGGGGGTATTAGTGAGGATTTAGTTTTTTTACCCATATGGGGGTTCAGAATACAGAAAGTTCAGAAGTTTTTTCACTCATACAGGGGCTTCCGGGTCCAAGCCTCCTTCCCCACATGAGTAAAAGAACTTAATTTTTATTTTGTCTATATAATAAATTATTGAAGGTTCTTGTTACCTTTTCGAATTTTGTAGTGGTTCTCTATTGTCGGTAATGATTCAGGAGTGGTGGTGGTCAATAATCGTCACTGTAATCAAAACTGAGACAAGTTTTCAAATGGCCAATAACTCGTGAACTAGACGCTAAATCTAATCATCTGATATACTACGTAAGTAGCTGCACTAGACAGTCCTGCTAGTTACTTTTATAGTTGGTTTCGTTGAGAGGTCATTATGTAAGTTTAATTACCGGTAAGCGAATTTTACGTATTTTTCACAATTCATGACACAAGAGTATCCATTGATATATTGATCCGTTTGAATAATACTCGTTTTCTCTATTTTCATTCAGGTCAAATAGAGCAAATGAAGATAGGGTTAATTTACGCAAACCAAGGGGTAAAGGGTAAAGACCTAAGTGAAAAGTAAAGGAACACTCAGTGGTGTGGAGGATGAAGTCTTACGAATTTATTACTTGCAGGCAATTAGCAATTTTAAGCCTAAGGAATAGTAGGCTTAAAGCACATGCTGCAAAAGTAACTATTATAAATGGTTCTTCTTAATTAAAATGTGGTACTTACATTCTACTTAATTAATAATTCCAAAAAATATTATTACTCGACTTACAATGTTTCAAATGAGGGTGAA
>NNCF01127668.1:590599-617468 GCA_002313205.1 Laupala kohalensis
ACAGATGTATATCTTAGCTAAGCGTCTACTATCGTTCGTTTAGTTCTTTTTAAGTGCACTGACGCTTTCTTCCCGCCCTGCGAAACCTTCACGCGACGATAGTTGCCTCCAAGAATAAAATACTTCTGCCGTATCTTATCTTCAGATATCACTTACGCGCATTTTTAAGCTCATGCAGGTGCCCATAGTATTTGATTGAATATATTAATAGCAGAGAGACGACAAGCTTTCGGTGCGATTAGAAAGAAAAGAGCACATTTATTGATTTGTTTTAATTGGAAACCAAAGGAACTGTATATGGTATACTGGCGCCATGGAATGGCAAGAAAACAAAAACCAATGTTAACATTAAATAATAAGTCATTTTCTTTAACAATATCTCTTTTTTGTGAAAACAGTGATCTTTCACTAAACTGTTATCTAACCGCATAAATCATGAAACTGCAAACTTAAGGAAATCTTTCTTTATATCGCGCCGTGACTAAATAAATGACACATAGACTGGTGTGCACAAAATCGGAGCAAATGCTTCTTCTCTGATCAGTATAGATATTATATCGTTTGTTTTCTTTGAGCAAAAAGTGGGAGGGTAGCATGTGCTAGACCCAAGTTCTTCGTTGTAAAGAATATGTTGCAGATTCTAAATAGAAAAGGAACATCGTATGCCTAAAAAGTAACATGTAAAGAAAACGCTTCAAAAAATCGTGGCATGTTTCTTACCATGCTAAGAATTTTTGAAGCATTACCTTCAGAGGTTACTTATGCATACAATTCAGAGTAGAAAATCCGTTTTTACTTAGCATTTGCTTCACATATTTTTCTACGAAGTAAGTCTAGCACATGCTACACTTCCTACTTTTTATACATATAATTCAATCGATAGCTTCAGTATACTAAGCGGAGTAGAATCCTTTGCTTCTTGTTTATTCATATCAGCATCAGTGCCTCCATTGCTGACCAATTACAGTGCGCGCATTTTGTAATGGAACTTGCAATGCATGTTACAATGCAACCCATTTGAAAAAAGTGATGAAAATCAAAGGTACTACGTAGACAAGACTGAATTATACTTCCACCGTATGAAATTAGCACAGATCTCTGCTATCTCCAAAATAAAAGACTGCACTTCAACGTCGAACTTCTACGAGCAATTTTCCAGAAAATCTTAGTTCGCAAGAGCCTCTAACTCACCAAGCATCTTTTTGAGGTTGTGTACCGTTAGCAAACAATTTTTATTAACGGCATCAGGCAAAATGAGATAAAAGAAAAACATTAGTGACAATTTTCTTACGTGGTTGTACGTTTTAAGTACGAAAACTATCAGTGAAATGTTAGGCGGAAGTCTCTCAAATAGACTGCCAAAATAATTTCAGTGTAAAACTTTAAAATAAGGCAAACGTGTTTCTTAATTCGATTTTGAAATTTTACATACCTTCGAACTATAAACGACGATGCATGAAGAAAATGCATTTTCAACCACTTTTTGAAATATTTATGATGAACTAATAATAAGAAAGAATGAATATGTAGCACATGACAGGTAGAATTCGTTATATATTTTAATTTTTTTGTTTACAGTTAAATAACGACGATTCTTGTCGAAGACATGAAATTTGGTGTAATAACCATTTTAATGAAGTACCCCTTATACATACTGTGTTTTAGAAGATAGTTTGTAAAAGCAGTAGCATGAAAAGTATTTTTGTATCTGAACCTGAAAAAATAATTCGAATTTAAAGATCTCTGAAGGAAAAAAAAGAAGCAAAGTGAGATAACATGCCTCAGTCTACTCCATGTTACGTAATAGTCTTCTTTACACCGATAAAAGGCTATTTTTATGCATTGTTTTTACGATGTAACTGGAAGTCCAAGAATGATTGAATTGATAGAACTTAAATTGAATTAAAATAAAAATGTATGGAGACGAGTTATAATAAAAAAATTAATTCTTGGTAAATAGGTCTCTAGTGTTAAATAAATGCCTAGATGCTTTTTTTGTTGTAGTATTTTTAAATAGGAAATGTTGCGTGCTATTGAAGTTTATCTTCATGGGGCGATGGTAGGAGGTGGGTGGTAGGGCTATTAGTGGGTGCGCAGGTTAACTGGGTTTACCAACATCTTGGCCCATCTAGAGGTATTAGTAGGAGTAGTTAGTATTAGTAAGTGTTTGTCATACTAGGAGTAGTAGGAGGTGTATAGAAGGAGATCTCTAATGACCTCGATATCGGCGAGCCGTAAAGCCCCAATAAAAAAATATAGAAGGAGGAGAATTTGCTTTTCAGTTGTCACAACTATATGAACTGGGACATTGAAGTGAAAAGCTACAATTTTTTCTGGCCCCACCGGGAATTGAAGCCTATCTGCTTGAGAAAATTGTGAGATACATGAAGGTAAACTATTTCAAATGATTACAAATAGCAATTTTTCTAGCGCTTAAAGTGTCCTGAAAGTTTATTGACTGCTTTTTTGTCTATAACTGCTTAAAACAATTTGTAATACTTAATATAATGAAAATAATTTAATATAATAAAATATATATAATTAAAACAATATCATTTAGTTTTGACGAGCTGTAATCCTAAATAAAATTGTTAATAATATATCAACTAACAATATAATCTGCAGAACTGAGAATATCTATTACAAAATACAATTCTGTCTAATGTACAATTTTCTCTGTGACTACCGGTTAGATTTTATTCTAATTTCTATTTTCTCTAATGGATAAAGTGTTCTTGAGTAATGTGTAGGTGCATTATTTGTTTATATTTTGTGCACATTAACCAACCTATGGTGATGGATACCTGTGTAATCGGAAAACGGAGTTAATCCCAAATCATTCCCGCATAAAAGTGAGATGAATAAGGTGACGAATAACAAACTCAGACACGAACATAAAACAATCTATGTTGATGACCGGGGAACGAAATAATGTACAATATGAAATGCTATCAACAAGGGTTTGTTAAATTCTTCTTACAGAGCTACTAGTAATAGAGAACTACCTAAACAACGTATTCGACGATCTTATGTTGAGACTAAAACCACTCCAATACAATTTCTTCAAAATAAGTGTAATAGATACATCAAAATCTATTGTAGTTTGTTACATCTTGGTTGACTTCAGATTCAAAGAAGTAATCAATCGTTTGTTTGTTACTTCATCCTTTACTGTAATACAAAATATAGATCAATTTTAGTAAATCTGAGTACTGATCATGCCTTTAATCTCATGGTTTCATATATCCACCTTTCTGTGGTTTCTCTTATTCCAGTGGGCATGAACTTAATTGGATAGTGAGAATGGTAAATGTAAGCTCAGAAAACAAAGAAGACATCAAAAGAAAACAAAATAGTTTTCTTCAATATCTCGGTTACAGGATTGTACCATCACTAAGAATATATATTAATCGTGCATACTGTAAAAACCCGATTCACATTAGATGTGGCGACATGCAGGGCGCAGTCAAGTCAAGAACTGTTCAAGAATTGCTGCAATATGAATAATATAGGACCATTCACTCTTGACGTCCTGTGCTGTGCAAGTCACGGTCATTGCTCTAAACAGCAGGAACTGTCTAAACCTAGAATGTCAGTCAGAGCAATGTGGAAGACAACTATGAAAGTAATGCTGACAATATTAGAAGAGAGGAAAAAATAAATTAGATTTGACGTCCCACCCGACAATGGCCGCTACGCACTCATTATCTGCTCTGTACATATCCTACATTGTCCTTCCCAACAAAAGTGAACAGTTGGTAACGAGAAAGGTTTTGACATGACCTTACCCTGCGCTGCCTTACTTGTCTAGTGTGGGCTAATTAGACATGACCTGGAAGAAGAGGGACATTTCTGAAGATTTTGTCTTCGTGGCGTTGACTTCCAGGTCCGTGTATAGAGGCAACCAGGACAGTGGTTTGTGGTCCTCCATACACGTCCCGACAACCTGATATTATGGTGTGGAGAGTGATATCTCGAGACCCATACCACCGTTTATATTCCTCATGACCACTGACAGTGCACGGAACGCTCAGGAAGTCCTACAGTCGACGGCGCGAACGTTCTGGACGTCCACGCCAAAACCCTATTTCAGCAGGAAAATTAATAAGTAGGCATACTGCTCAACATATCAAATTTTAAAATAAAAAAGACGGCACGTATATTTTGAGTGTATCGTAATTTCTTTGGATATTGAAATATGATTAATACTCTAAATATTTCTTTGGTTCAAATATCAGGATTATTAGAATGAAATGTGAAAAAAATATTTTGAAAAATTAAATCTGGAAGTCTTGTGGTTCTAGAATATTAGTTTACACGAACGAAAAAGAGAAGAAAGCGTATTGTTGATGTCTTCTCGTACGTTATGCCTTGAGTGACTTTAATAGCCATACGCTTACAAGCTTAGAATATTTTCGAGTTTTGCTAATCCGCATTTTTAAGCCGCGGCGCGTGCGGCTTCATTTTTCCCTCTTGGGGACTTTCCGTCGCAAGATCGATGGAGGTGTAGGTTGTTCACCCGCCTCTTCAAGAGAAGAGGTTCATTGATCTCGTGACGTCTCGCCGCGCATTCGTCACTGATCCTTCAGCTTGGCCACTCCGCAATAACCACGGGCCCCTAGAGACACCTGTAACAAACCATCCCAACAGCCTTCGGAACACTTCGGCTGAGAGTTATTGAAGGATTCATACCAGTTGAGGATTCAGAGGCAGTACTCATTCGTACAGGTTCATGGATGTTGAGTACAACCGTTGGACGCCAAGACAACTCGCATTTAGGGTTATGTAAAATGCTAATTTGAACCATCAATTAATACGCCGGATTTATACCTCTCGAAGCATTGGACACTAAGCATGGTAAAGATTGTATTATACTATAAGTATTCACGAATTCATGAAAATTGGTTTATTGTCCTCCTCGTGGTCACTCTGCCTTTAAATTTAATTAATTAATCTATTTATTAATAATAAAGTAGTTTCATCTTGACTCACATATTCTTCTAAGTAAATTTTTTTTGATGTTTGTGAATTGCATTTTCCTTCTTTATTGCTAAAGGTTTTTAGTACAAAATTCCTATTTTGTTTTCACAGCTCTGTTTCTGTGTATGATTTTGATTCTCAACCTAAAGTAATGCGGTCAGTTGTGTGAGTTTGAAGGTATATTAGGAATCCACTTTCAATTTTAGTAATTATAAGAATGATATTATGGCTTTAATATTTGAATGAGAAAATGTGTTTGTTACAGAATGTGGTTATACAAAGGTCAAAGCTTATCTGTACAACTTTGTGTTTGTAATATTTCCATCTTACCAAGCTATAAAAGTATTAAGCTATTATACAACTTTATATTAATATTAAATATTAACTTTATATTTGTATTAAATTATTATTAAAATTATTAAGGTATTAAACAAATTTTCGTTTGGGTTACTTCCATCTTACCAAGCTATTAAAATAATGGGAGTTTAATAGGTATGAGTGTTTCATCATACTCTTATAATTAGAAAGTTAGTGTTCAGCATTTAGATTGGGATCTCATATGGAATAGTAATAAGTGAAAACATTGATGTAAAAATAGTGACTATAAATCTCTGGAAATTTTCCTAGAAAATGTTTATTGGAATAATCCAAAGTTCATAAATGAACAGAAAGATATAAGTAAAGTTTGATCTGGTCAAAATTCAAAGAGTACATTAAAAAAATTATATTGCTTTGAGTTAAAATTGAACCATTTTCTGTGCCCATTGAGAAACAATGCACTTATTTGACGTTTTAAAGTGAGTTGGGGCAATAGGAATAATATTTTAATGTACATTGAACATGATTATATTATTCAGGGGTGCCAATGTGTGGGTACATAGCACAAGTTGCACACTGAGAATTTTGGCGAGGAGTTTTTTTATTTTTAATTTTGGGTCATTGCAAGGATTTTTTGTAAAGATTTTTCATGAATTATATTTGAATCATGCAGTTTACTGATAATGATTTAATTTGTTGGAAATTTTACTCACTGAAGTAGTGTGTATTGCTTGTGGATTTGGAGGGATTTTGCTCTAATTCTTTTAAGTCTTTTTATGGATTACTTTTAGGCAGTTGTATTAGTAATACATTTTTGACACTGTTTAAAATTCAGTGTAGAATAATTTTATTTGTTTTGAATACAATTTGCCTTAAACATCTTGAGCTTTTATTCCAATATAAAGAAAAAATGTCGCCAGTGATATTTATGAATTATAGGTCAATAATGTTAGTTATTTTGAAAATTGTTTATGTGAATTAAAAGTATATTGTCATGATAGAAAGATAGCTGTGAAAACTTAAAAGTAAGTAATTTTTCTCTTGAAAGTCAAAAAGGTTTTGGAGAACTAGAGTATTTAAAAACCAAGTATAATTTATAGAAAGTAAAGGATATTCATAGTCAAATTAAAGGATAATGGTAAACTAGTTATTTAGCAGATTCATTTCTAAAAACATTGGAGATATTGTAGAATGATTATTACTAAAACCATGTTATGCAAATGTATGCTTACATTGAATACGTTTATACTGAAATTACTAAAAAACGGGAACTCCTTTAAAAAGATTGCATGCATAAATATCAAGATAAAAATAGAAACGAATCTCCTTTTCCTGAAAGTTTTTGTCGGTGAAGAATGCAAGAATGAATGATCACGAGAAGGACAATAAACCAATTTTCATGAATTCGTGAATACTTATAGTATAATACAATCTTTTCCATTCTTAATGTCCAATGCTTTGAGAGGTACAAATCCGGCGTATTAATTGATGGTTCAAATTAGCATTTTACATAACCCTAAATGCGAGTTGTCTTGGCGTCCAACGGTTGTACTCAACATCCATGAACCTGTACGAATGAGTACTGCCTCTGAATCCTCAACTGGTATGAATCCTTCAATGACTCTCAGCCGAAGTGTTCCGAAGGCTGTTGGGATGGTTTGTTACAGGTGTCTCTTGGGGCTCGTGCAATAACCTCCCTCCCTCCCATCGCGTCCTCACCAGCGCCACTTCTCGACGTGTCGCTCGCTGGCCACTGCCCTTTTAACTCACCCGGCTGCACTTCACTTCCCATCTCCCTACACATTGTCCCTCTCACCTCCTCTCTAATCAAGACTCTGCCCCTAGCTCCCTTTCAGCCCTCTCCTCTCTCTTCTCGAAGCCTCCTTTTTATCTTTCGGCTCTAAGTTCTTCGCAATAATGAAGAAAATGTTAAAGTTTCTTTGTGATACACTAATTGTTTCATTCAATTTGAAATAATACCAGAAGCCAGTATACGCATATATTTAGTTGCGTATGCTACGTCCTTTTCTGTTTTCGTTATTGAAGAACCGATCTTCTTGCACGTAAAATAATAAAATCTAAATATTAAAATTCTTCGGCAATTGCTCGTCTATAGTTGTTCTATGAACGCCACCTTACATATACCATTTGAGTATCAATTATTTTTCGTATACATCACTACCCTCTATTTTTACTTTTTGTTGTTGTAAATTTGCTGTAATTAACTATTGTTTTCAGAAATTGTTTGCAGAGGATATTATTCAACAGTAATGACCTCTCGCTTGTGTTGCCCATCATTCACTTCATTGAATTTTTTTCGTTTTCCACTTCTTTCTCACCTCCCATCGTTTTCCACCTCGGAACCGGGAACCAAGAGGGTGATATTATTAGTTTCCAGTTCATCCGAAAACTTCAATTACCGGTTCTCACTTCTTTGTCACAACTTCGTCATCATCGTTCTTACTTTCCTTCTTCTCGCCAACTCATTTTGTTCATACTTTCTCCTTCAGCTCCCTCTGGAGGAATAAGCTCCTGAACTTTGTTTCTTGTGAGTTAATTCAGAACTGTTATTGTGGTCAAAATCCAGAAGGCCAGGAGTAGTGTTGCAATCATTACGCCTGCTTCTGATATTAGCAAATATGATACAAACAAAGGGTGCAAATTGGAGATAGAGTTTAGTAGTAGTTTTCAATGTACTAGGATCTATTCCATTTCTTATTGCGAAATAATAGATGCATATCTTTATGATTCCGGTACTCTCTTCGTGGATATCAAAAAAGACAATTTCATGTACTTAGAAAGAGAAATTTCTTTGCGCAGTGATAAGAAAAATATTTTTTACAAGAACCCATTGTCATACTATCCTAGAAATTTGCATTCGAGTAGACGTACAGTGTACAAACAACATAAAAGGTTTTCAAAAAAGAATTGAGGGGACGTATTTGGGATTTTCAGAAGAACGTTGTCAGACTGTTCTAAATTGCATGAAATTTTTAATGAACCTTATAATGGATGTTAAAGTTCGACCCATCTCTGCAGAGAACAACACCTGTTTTAGCTCTATGACGGATATTTTTCAATTTATGGCTTAAAACGTTCAAAGCACGGTCAAAATTAATCGTTTTCTGGATCTTAAGAAGCCTATGATTCAAAAACAAAAATGAAAAATCTGAAATTTCCTGTATTTATGAACACTGAGGAGGTGTATATAACTAGTGTACAAAAATTATAAAACGTCTGAGACGTCAAGGTTTAAAACAGGAAAATATTTTGTTGATTCGATATAGAATGACCCCATCATGAAAATTTGAGAGTAGACTCTCCTAGAGCCAACTCAAAGAGATTTGGAGAAGTACCTAAAAACTATTTTCGCATTATAACAGTTTCCTTACACTTGTGTAATTTGAAAGTAAAAAGCATAGGACCATTTTGTACAGTGGAGGCGATTAGGGGGGAGAGCAGCCCCCCCCCTCTTTTTGAAGGAAAGATTAAAATTTCATTTTAATCGTTTAAAACTGGGAATTATGAAAAAAATTGCACCGTCCGTGGTGTAGTAATCACCAATTGTCTCTCCTTTGATTTATTTCATTATTTAAATCAAACGTAGCGGAAATATGCAGAAAATGTCATGTTAATGAAATTTTTTTGCCCTCTCCCCCTCACTTTTGATTCGCCGCTACTGATATTGTAGCAACGATACATTATAGTGAGAAACAATATGGTAGAGACATATTGTTTTGAATTTCAACATATATTTGTTTGTGGTTTTTATAGATTAATGCGTTATAGATGTGAATAATGTAGTTTGTACGTATGTATTCAAAATAAAACTATATATATATATATATATAGTTTTATTTTGAATTGTTAATATCACAAACAATTTTAAAATCAATGTCCAATACAATGAAGTGTTTGAGAAAACAATTTTAAAATATCTGAAAACATTGGAATAGATATTGAGAAATGTCGTGGGCAAGGTTATGACCGCGTCAACTATGAACGACACCACAGGGCTGCAAACGAGAATTAAAAATATAGTTCTGACATCTGACTACGTACATTGTGCGGGACACAACTTGAACCTTGCGCTAAATGATTCGGTACGAGGTAAGATTTATGACATAGTTCAGCAAACACATATAGGTGTTCCCTTCAATGTGGGATTCGCGACATGATTGTCATTTAACACTAAAAGCGAACTTCCAGGATGAAATCATAAGAATCGTAAATACAAGAAACGAGAGGTGAATGAAGCTGTAGTTATTAGGAAACAACTTGGTTCCTTTGAATTTGTCCTAAAGCTAACGCGCCAAAAATACAATTCTGTAAAATGTAAATAGTCTCACAAAATTTACAAAATAAATCAGTGGATCTTGACAAATTATGAACCGTGCATTTGAGAAATTACATTTGATAGCATATTTCTCCCAATTCTTGACTGAACCAGACCACTTGGCACATACATGGAATATATCATCTGAATTAAACAAAAACTAGGAAGCGCTTTTTTGACGAACTTACATCTGACTAGAGAATCATCTAATGTCGTTTAAAATGAAAATATTTAATGCATCATAGGACATTGTAATCAATTACAGAAAAAAGGCTTATTAGCTTATAAGCTATAGTAGAGCACTTTCATTTCTGAAACCTCAAAACTCTGACTGATAAAGAAATAACAGAGAGGGCAATCGTTCTTATAAATAAGTACCCCGATGATATCATTGGAAAGTTAATTGATGAATTACTACAGATCTGATCTTTATTATCTAAAGAGATTATCGTGAAGAAAAATGTCAGGGAAGTTGCTTGAATACTGATTAAAGAAGCCAGTTTCATTTTCAGTAGCTTCCTCAATCTCATCACAGCACTGTAACTATACCTTACCCTGCCAGTGACAACGGCAACAGCAGAGATGAAGCTTCTCTAAATTAAAATTAATAAAAAATTACTTGAGAAATACTATGAGTCAATCAAGACGGAGTGATTTGGCAATCCTTAGTAGAGGGAAGGAGGGCTCTCGGAAAATCGATTTGGATCAGTTAGTGGAAGAGTTTCTTATTTAAAAAAACGCAGTTTAGGTTTAGGAAAACTCCAAATACAGGGAAACAATGGGATTGTTGCTATACTATCATTTTGTGCTAAAATCTAACATTTTACTTTGTAGTACAGTAAAACATATCTAAATAAAGAATAAAGACAAAGATTTTTGAGTGGAATTACAAAGAGTTACAACACATGACAATTAACAATGATAATAAGTCGAAACGTATGGATCGTAGAAATTATATTTAGATTAAAGGGATTCTACTGATCTACCAGTTGATGCTGCCCTCGAACGCGCCCCCTTTTGGATGCACGATTGACTTTGAATGACGCAGTTTAAATAATGAAAGAATGAAAATAACATTTTAGGTTTCTTGATTTAGGGTCTTGCCTTCTCCTCTGCCCCCATTATGGCTTGGCGATCTCATGGGAAAAATAATGCTGATATGGTCAGTAATTTAAAAGCAAATGGTATTGTACGAACTCCTAAGGCGGAAGAAGTAATGTGAAAGGTGGATCGAGGAAAAGAAGTACAACACACATAAGAATGTAAATTATGTTTTATACTGACTGTAATTTAGTATTTCATTTCATGTACATGTGATAATAGGGCATAATTACATAAGTCATGTGACCATTTCTTTTAAAGAGTGGAAAATCTTGCGGGAGGGATCCCGAATCTTTACCACCGCCACTGGGCGTGCCTTGTATGAAGATTACCGCGATACTGTGAACAATACCTGTGTCACCGCAACTAATCTCGTCATCACTGAACTACTGTGTGCGAAAATTGTTTGTGACTGATGCTACGGTGCATTTATTGAACAGTTCCTCACTCTACTCGTCAACGAGTGTGTATGAGTCGCGCGCTTGACATTGTTCACTCTCTTTTAACTCACTTGGACCTCTGCTAACTGAGAAACTGTGACTCTGAAAACTGAATTTAGTGCTTTTTCTTTCTCTTTTGTACATTTTTTATCTGTGTAATTGTGTTTCTGTATTTTGTTTTCTTTAATTATTTATTATTTGGTTTATATTCTTGTTTCATTTCTGTAGATGGTGTGTTCTCATTCGAATCTCTTCACGAAAAAAAAGAAAAGAAATTTAGGGACTCTTTCTTACATTCACTCCGGCGCCTAACTATCCTGAGGAGATTTACGTTTACAATGTGCTACGGAAATAACTTAGTGATGTAGAATATAATATATTTCAGATCAACGGGCAGATTGTTGAATAGCATTGTGAAAAAGCAATGGCATAACGTTCGGTGGAACTAGAATTTCGTGTCTCCATTTGAAGTATTGATTGAGAAGCGTTGCATCGTCAATCATTTCTCGAGAGAATGTCTTGCCAACTTGAGCTCAGACGATTGCCGAGTTACGAAGAAATGTACCATAAGGTGCTTTAGTACAGAGGACCTCATCACTAGGGCTTGAATTGTGCATTTTTTCCAGACTTTTTATGACTTTGTGGCATCAATTTCTAGCATTCTTAACCACGTGGGACATTTAAGTTAAATTTAATACCTCATATAAATGCAAAATTTTGCAGGTTTTTGTTTGAACTCCCTAACTTTTAGTTTAAATTACTGTAATAAATCAGCATTTACATGTTTATACTGCACGGCTTGTACTGCATGAACGTGCTCAGTGGTGTTCTGCAGCTAACCCGATTTACACTGTTTTTAGTAATTAGTTGAGAAGTATACAATTTTATTTTTTAAAGCGTGTATTTTGAATTTTTATGCATTTCATTGGATTTTAGTGCATATTTTGACTTTTTAAGCACATATTTTGAGAACATATCAAGGTTGACGGAGATCATTGGTGAAAATTGTGGTGCATACATCACATTCCCTCGAGACGATTCAACAAACCAATCAAAAATGTCGGAATAGTTAGGAGCAAAAATACGTGAACCTTGTTAAGTACTTTTCTATTTTTTAGATATTGCGTGCACGTAATCTGTTTCTTTGAAAAGTACACATTTTTTAGAACCACATTTCTACGTAGTCAATTTCTTGTTATATTATCTTCTCTTTTTTTATTATTCTGCCATTATCTCAATTTCTTTCCTCACAATTTTTCTGTTATTTTCTCTCTGTTCTTGCCTGAATCCATAACTGAATCGTTAAAAGCTGTCAAACTGAATGGAATAAGTTGCCGCGAAGTCCGCGAGACGAGTAAATTGTTTTCATACAGGTATTTACCAGATTATGCAGGAAGCCACGCACTACCTCGGTAAGAGCTTGCATCAGCATTGCTGGTTTGCATGAATATTCCCGACTTCGGGAATATTGGTGGGAATATTTTGAGAATACGCATATTTCCAGAAGTTCTCGGAAAATAATACTATTAAAAAATTAGGAACCTCGTCTAATATCCACACTATATCAAATATTGAATGATTTACGCTACTAGTAGGACAAAATTAGTGAAATCCAAAATGATTTGAATTATGCAACACTACTTCAGTTGTATTATAGGAGTAGATATAATAATTGGTAGATTAGGAGGTATTCTGATGACTTCATTTAAAAATGTGTTTCGTGAAACGATAAACTGATGCTGAGAAGCTCGAGATGGAAATTTGCATATTAAAATTGTATTAGATTGAATAAACTTTTGTACTGTACTGTAGCAAGTAACAATTATGTTATCTAGTTAACGTAATCTAGATGGAAATTTAACTGATCAAGGAATGAACTAGTGTCTAAATTATTTTTATTCCTATAGAGGTAAAGATGTTGAAATAAATATCTCATGTGTTTGAAGTAAAATTTCTGTTTTACACTTATTAGTACACAATAAACACCTTGTTGGAGTACAACCCCATTTATGAAATTTAAAGTTAAAGAACGCTAAAAAATATTTTCAAATTTCCTCAACCTCATTTTCATACGCTTCCAGACCACGAAACCAATATTTCATAACACAAACATATTTCATAACGAATGTATACCCAAATTTACATTCGTTAACCGACACTCCGTTACTCCGAAAGTAAACTTCTTTAATAGTTGTTGTTACGACGTACCAAAACATGGGCAGATTAGAATTTGTCTGTAGGGGTGGTCAAATAAACGGATCCGACAGAAAAATGTTCGGTTTTCGTTGGATCGGGTCGGTTTCGGGTTTTAAAGTCTATTAAAATCTAAACTGAAATCACGTTTTCTTTAAGATAACTGAAACGATGTTTTCTGCACACCAAAACAGATTTCGTCTTTACCTTCCCTCTTCAGGTCTTCACATTTTAATAGAAAATATAATACAGTTTAAATACTACAGTATAATGTTCGAAAACAACATATACATGATAAATATATATGTATTGTAGAAAACATAAGCTAATGTTAACCATTTACTGAAGAATATTATTAAAGTTAAATTATCAGCAAAATAGGCGAAGATGCTATTGACAGTAAAATACGTTGCATATTACAACATAGGTAAATTAGAATACATGGTTTATGTAAGGTAAGCTGGATGGAAAATGTTAAAAAAACTTAAGTATTCGATACAACTTAATACAATATGTACCCTATGCACGTTTTCCGTGTTGAATGACGAGTAAGTCATCTTAATTGGTTAGCCTCCAAAATGTATTTCCTCGTGGAAGAAACGCATGAAAAGCAGAAGAGCACTGGGAATGGCAGTTTTATATTTGATAAATATATGTATTAAAACTGGTTCATCTAGGAAGGTATCATCAATCATCGAGTGTTGCGACTTCGTGTCGCGCCCGCATCTTAACCGAATTCTTATCTTTGTTTTGTAGAGCGGGTTGGCCCCAAATCTTCTATGTTGGCTGAGTGAAGAACTAATTAGTCTCTTCCTTTTCATTATTAACTGGGTAAATGTTTAAATAAAAATAAATAATTTAACGGAAAATAAATTTGACTAAAGCTGGCTAATATAACCAACTTCAATTAACACCTAGTGACACTTTATTGTTCAACTTTCTGACAGTCCTTAACATAGCCTGATTTCATCTAATTCATTTATCAAACCTTTTGAAGAATTCGTAGTCAACTATAACAGGTGGCATGCGGTATACTAGTGAAACTCGGCGGATACGTTTACTAATGTGATTCTATTGCAATATGAAGATTCTCTTTTGATGCATGAACAAGGATATATACAATGATTCGGCGACGCATATTCGCAAGAGAAATGGAACGAAGTTTCCATGAAAGAATATATCATATTCTCCATCGATAAAGAGTACACTGTATTCATCGTTCGTCTCGTACTAATTGTGTCATTCTTTTAAATTTTGTTTTTATTATACATTCAATGACTTTAACTCAACTTGGCTTTTTATTTATTTTTCATTAAAACTGATACATTCTTCATGTTCGCACCATTTCATTTTAATTTAAATATTTATTTTATTCCATATATCCAATTAAAACATTGTTTATGTTCTAACAATTAATTTTAATTCTTTCTTTAAATTTCCATTATTTCCATTTGTTTCTGATCAACAAACTTACAATTACTTATTTTTTAGAAATTAAATAAACTTGACAGAGACTCATGTAAAATTTGGTTCGGTCAAGTTTCGGATAAGTCGTATTGATTCGGGTAAAACTCTGTTCGGCTTTAATTCGGATAAATTAAATTCGTTTTGGATTGAAACAAACATTATTCTACAATACTTCTATCTGTGGTAATAGTTAAAAAATAATAATGTTAATAATACAATATTTATTTTTTCTTCTATACATTTTACTAAGTTTCTTATGAAATAAATACTAATTAAATAAATGATTATTAAGTAAATACTTAGTGTATCCTCATGGCTGATGTCATGGCTTCCTTTCTGTTCTTCCCACACGTGGGTGCGAGTTGGACGATGTTTGAAATAAGGACTACATACTGACGCCTGTTGCTGAACTTTGGCGTGTTTCCCGCGAGGAGTCACAGCACTTGTTACAAGAGATTTCAGCTATGAGTTAACTGCCTCGCCTATTTTGTACGTTAAACATTATTTTGTAAAACAATTGTAAACTTGCCTCGCCTATTTTGTAAAACATTATTTTGCTGTTCGAAACGTAACGGAATTTTTAAAAACCGTTAGAAGGTAATTTAATATTTTAAGTGTTAAATCAGTCAGATAGTCAAGGATTATATAGTTAGTCAAATACATAATAGTTCATTATAACATAGGTATAGAGAAGGGAGGTCAGGTTGGGTAGAGAAATTAAATAAATATATAAGTTATATTTCTTATGATTCTTGTTTATAGTATTTGAAGTTGAAAGAGAATATATTACTCATGCAAGATCACCTTGCATATGGTGTATTATTCCTTTCATGAACATTAACATATGAAAATTTTCATCTGTAAGGGATAAAGTTTACTTCACGTAATGTGCAGATAAGTTACTTCGCACTGAGACTAAAACACTGAACGCAAATACATCAAGATATTCAACTACATAATAATTAATCTTTTTTCTATTCGGGTTCGCTTACTCTGTAGATTTTGAGTTCAAAATCAGTCCACGAATTAGAGGGTGGAAACAGAAGTGGTGAGAGGGCAACCGTAAGCAGCAAAGTGACTGAATCTTCTTACTTTTTCCATAGCATTCGCGAATGGAATCCCTGAATCCTAGCGTGAACAAACTCCATGGTCATGGTGCATACCACCTTATCTGAGTAACCCTTGTTCCCACGACTTCATCACCCGATGATCTTCCATGTGCCATTGAGGACCGCTGATTTTCAATTTCTGGCCCTTCCTGCGACGCATAACCCGGGAATCTCAGACAATACCGAGGAACCCTGGATATTAATCTAGGGAAAAGCATATGTCAGAGGATTTACCAACATTTCACGGAAAAGGACGGTTCCTTTCGATGACCTTGAGCAATAACATATTGTCGGTTCAGGCGATGCGAGATAAGATCAATTTCAGACCACCCACCCTGGGAACAATTTTGAAAAAATATCGGTCTTAAGTTAAAGGGAGATAAATTTAACGGAAATTAATAAAAGCGTCATTGGTTTTAGAAATTAATGCAAAAGTTTAAAACTTGAACAAGATGTTACCTTTGTTGATTAACAGATTAACGCTTTTCTGCCCAGCTATGGATGCATATTACTATTTTCTCCTTACGAAGAGTTTATGAAATATAATGAAGATTTCAGTCAAATGTTTACCAATGACAAATCTTGGATGTACAATGCCACCCTTTGATTCACTTTTTTGTCAGTAGGGAAACATTTAATGTAACTGTTACATTTAAAGCTTTTGCCACGTGCAGGTGATATCATGATTTATTTTCCGTCGCTTATTCTTGTTAAATTTTCTTTATCTTGTTAAATACTCACAGTGATATCCTTTTTTATGAATCTGAATAATTCTTAGTTTTTAACGAAACAGATAAAAATACACTCGTAGTAGGCCTACATGAAAACTTAAGATAAACACACTCCAATAATATAACAAACCTCATTAACGATCTTTTCATTGTAAGAGGATGAACCGTTATGGAGAGCTTTGACTTCAATCGCGAGTTTACATGATTTTTCTCCAATGGTACGTTAGTTTTAAAAACAGTTCTGAGCTGTGTGAGACACTTTCACCGAATCATTTTTAGAAAGGTATGATGCAGTAATTGCTGCTCATGACTCACTAATATTCCTAAGCTTCCTAATGATATTTTATTATTTTAATATACGTACAATGCATATGTACCTTTTCAAATTGAAATAACTCGTGCAGTTTTGAAAATGTATGAAACCATTCCTACGTGAAAATGACGCTATTAACTTGGTAATTGTGGTGCTTTAGCAACATTATCAAAGCATGATAAATTAAAAGTCGTTTCTATGTTGCTCATTTTTTTTTTATTATTGGTGTTAGAAAGCTTTTTCGGCTGCATAGCAACCATCGTGCGAAAAAATTTTGCCATTTGCCAAAATTTTTTGCCATTTGCCAAAAATATTCCTCAACACTCAGTGTATGTTACTGACGATGGTTGCTATGCAGCCGAAAAAGCTTTCTAACACCAATAATAAAAAAAATAAAAAAAAAATGAGCAACATAGAAACGACTTTTAATTTATCATGACGCTATTAAGTTTAACAATATGCTAATTTTCACCCCTTGTGTTTTCATTTTTCAGTTGGGAATGATTACTGAAACAACGGGAAAAATAAATAAGTTTCTTTAGAAAAATTGTCATTTATCAATTATCCATTTAAGGAACTTTTGAGAATTGTAGGGAAGAAAGATACAATACATTTAACGGTTTTTGAAAGAATTTGTTTGAGGGGTTGTAGTATTGCGGTGGTAGCGTGAAGGTAGGAGGTGAAAAGAGTGAGTTAAGTGGAAGCAAAACGAAACGGTTCGAGCTAAAGTAATCGTAGGAAATTGTAATACAGACATTTTATTTAATGTTTGCTTTCTTTAGCGAGTAATTTGCTTTTTTCATGGTTTTTATCCCGTAGACGTTTCAAGTATTTAGTTCTATCTGAATAGTAGAGAATGAATTATTGTTTCGGCCAACTGTGGACTCAGAGGATGAGTGCTTTGGAGACACAGCATTACAGGGGTTAATCTAGATATTCGCGAAATAAATTATGGAAACGGTGTCTACCATAAAGATAATAGACCGCAGGTAAAACTCCTGTGGTGGCTTATGTAAGATATCCGGTGATACCTAACTAGATATCACCGCAAACAGACGTGTCTTGTTTGACATAATCCTCGACTCAGCGTGAAAAGTCAGGTCAAAAAGATTGGTCTTTTTGAGTAAGGCTTTTATAAAGGTTCAAATATTTCCACCACATTTAAGATGCCTGAGCATTCTTTACGACGAAGAAAGTCGCGATTACATAATCCATCTCATAAAGTAAGGTATCACTCCAACTAGTCAAATCCAAGGTGTGATATTTCTGGAAAGGGACCATGAAAATTATAGAGAATAAGTCGATAAAATTTGCACAGTTAGAGATGTAACTAAGAATGATGGACTGCTATAAGAAAGGAGAAAAATGTTTTAGTAAGGTAAATTCATTGACTGTTGATTTTGAGAAATATCTGACAGTTAATGTTTCATATAATTAAATGAGAAATGGTGTTAGTGAGAAAAAGTAATGTTCCATCAATATTGGTATATTGATATTGATAAACTGTCCATATATTGACAATGTTAGAAGTATGGACAAAATATTTAAAAACTGACTTGTACAACATATTAGTTGCACATTATACGTTGTAAAGCCGCGACACATTAAAGTTAAATTCCTTAGGCCAAGCACTTCAAGCTAGCGTTTATCAACGTGAGAAGGAGTTAAACTTGATCTAGGATTTTATTTGTGGGGGGAGCAGTTAACACACACACGAATGATATTAGAGCTCTATAAAGCCTTAGTTATATGTATGTGAACACACACAAATATTAGGTGAAATACGAAAACGACAATTTTCTTTTAATGTCGGGTATATATATCCCCCATATCCTCCCCTAGGTACACCACTTAACGCGATTTCGGATATATGTTAACACTGCGGTGTAATTGTTGCCTATGTGACTTATTAGTCTTATTTGGAATGTTATGATTCGTCTACATTGAAAACATTCCAAGTGCCTGAAGTCGAGACAAATCGTCCCTTTGGTGGACAAACGGAGGTGCAAGTAAGACGTCTACACTCTTCGTGATCTGTAGCTATGACTTCCTAATAGTTAGCTTCATTAATAGCTTTGAGGAGTCCATGTAAGATGTTCTTGAAACGAAGCATCTTACTTCCTTGCTTCCCCCTTTCTTCTCATAACTATCCATGCAGAATGGATTTTGATGCCTGGTGTCACTCATTTGGTTGTAGAGCACAAGTGATTTGGTTCTCGATCGGTATGCACTCAATCCTTGCCAGAACTGTCTTGTGGAATATAAAGTGGAACCAACGAGTATTCAATATTCGCCTGAGATATTTCTGGGCTGGCATTTTAGAATGTTCATGTGCCTTGCCTATGTCACCCATGATTCTCATCCGTAGAAGAGAATAGGTGTTACATCTGCTCGATATTTTTTTGATACTCAGGTCGTGATTGTGGGATACTCTTACGATCAGTCTAAACGTGCTTTAGATGCAGCTCTTATTCGATTTTTAGAGTTCATTTCGACTGTTTGTTGAGGATGAGGTAGTTGAGGTGCATCTCAATTATCTCAGTTTCACGACCATGTGAATCACTATCTACACTTCCTTAGTTTTACCCTTTTCCAGTTGTCTTTAGTGTCTACATATGATTCAGATTGCCATATCCAAGTCTACTGCGGTGGCAAGTGTTGCAAAAAAAGACAAGCTTTAGCATTCTCACGCAGCCACAAGGACTTAAAGAGAAATTGAAGTAAAAAGTTACTATTAATTTTAGTCCCTACTGGTGACCGAACCCTTTTACGTCGTGAAGCGAGCTAGGTAGACTTGAGCCAACAGGAGTCTTATAGTTGAATTTTACCACTTATGTTCCGTATTTTTATTACATTCATTCATTAAATGGGATTGTAATTCACTATATCTAAACATGCTCCACGTAGTTGAATAATACATCTATCTGGTATTAATTTTCATCTTGCCACTTTTTTATAGATGTCTCATCCGAGACTGACGTAAAATATATTTTTTTGAACGGAAAATAGAAGATTAGATACCTTCATCTGTTTCCTTTGGTTGCTTTTTATTAAGAAACAAAGTATTGGTCTTCCAGAAGTGAAACGATCTCAGTTCTTGTGTAGCTTGTGGATACTTCCCCTCGCTCTCATTCTGTAAGTAGTAATAGCCTCTTTCTTCTAGTCCCCTCACTCCCTCCTTCCCCATTCCTTTCCTCCAATTCCCCCTCCTCTCGTTCTTCCTAGCGATCAATTCCTTCATTAGCTGCCGACCCGTGCACCGAGAAGTGGATCCTTGCTGTGCAACGTATTTATTTTCTCCACTGACACTGGCAAACATGGAACCCCTACCCATTGATGTTATTTATGTTCACTGCAGTTCTTGGCTGTAAACGGCATTATAACGATGATAATTGAAATCGAGCCTGCCGACGGAAAGACCGAGCAAAGGAGAGAAGTAAGTCGTTAGGACGCATTGCTGAGGGGAACGTTGGACAGGTCTGGAGTTCAGCTATTTCCTATGATAGATTTCTCGCGTTTTTGCAAAAGTAGTACTTAACCTTAAGATTCTCTAGTTTCACAGATGACACATTTTAAAGGATATTTAAATTCATTGAAACTTATTTTAAAAAACCAATAAAAACATGTTTATTCTGTTTCTGTGTATATATTGTTTTCCATTTTTCATCATATTTATACACAATAAGTTTCATCGTATTATATATTATTGAAATTCTCATATATGACAAGAATACATTTATTTCTACTAATCATCCTCATGTCAGGCTTTAAGTCAGGTTTAAGGAATTATATAAGTTTACAAATGCAACCTTAAAACAATTTTATTTTTGTACATTGAAACCTACAAACAAAGCATATACATTTTTGCTCAAATTCCTATAAGAATGTAGTTCATTGAAACTGGAGATTATCTTAATAAGTCTTATCCTACAAAACTCATTTTCCAAAATTCATACATTTTTTAGGCCAATGGCGGATCGTGTTCAGAGGTTCAATGAACTGACTGGTTCAGTGAAAAGGGGTTGACTGAACAAATTATTCACTGAACATTATGGTTCAGTGATAGTCAGGGGCTAACCGAGGAGGGATCTGGGGTTCATTTCTGTTCGAAAATCATGATTTTACAACACATATTTTATAAATATTATATTTTATATCAACTCATCATATAGATAGCCAACAGTTAAAAATATTAAATGGCAACCAAATTTATTAATTGTTTAAAGTGGCAAAGTATGGCTTTATCTGTTGAAAATTCAGGTCCAATAGGGTGGGGGAGTTATAACCCCCTTCGCCCCCCCTTGCATCCGCCACTGGTGATAGTAACCGTTCAATTATGTGATAAAAATGGCATTAGCACAACGTTCACATTTTTATAACTATACATTGTGTATCAATTGAAACGATTTCAAGTGCGGTCATTTAAGATTGTATTGTGCGTTTAAAACAGCTGGAAGTTAAGAATGCTGTCGTAAACATCCTTATTAGGGGTTGATGAAGTAAATTCAAATTCAAAAGGACTTTATTTTAACAAAAAATGTATAATATATGCGGGGCTTAGGGCCCGTGCGCCTTACAGTAAGGAGGAGTGGAGGAGATAGGGCATTTACTCACATCCAGTCGCTAACCGAACCCTTTAGTGATTGGAATGTTTCCGTCGAAGATAGCCGAGCAAACTCGAGAACCGCTGAACACTGTTCTCAGATCGCCGCACTGTAACTAGAGTCATCGTAAAAATGATGGATAACTTACTTTGGTCATGAATAGAAGGTGACCTAGAAAACTCACGTGAAAACTAGTTCTACCAAATTGTGTCTCATTATCATGTGCGGTGACAAATATAAGCAATCATTTTTATAAGGTTGGCTGATTTATTATGTGGTAGGTTCGAGAAAAGCTAAAACAAAGAAAGTGTTTTTGACGTTTCACAATGCATGTCGTGATTTGACAATTTATAGAAAAAAAACTGTCCCTGAAATTCAAACAAAATATTGAAGTTCTGCTGAGAAATGTCTTGTAGATAAATATTTTATGTTCAATTTTTAATGATAAAGTTGTTATAGCAATTTATGGACAACAGTTTTCTGGTTGGTAAATAGTCATAAAACGTCAAAGTGAGGCTTGTTAGGTGAATCTTATTTCAAATAGCGAAGAGAGATTTTTAATTATTTGTAAGTGCATGCTGATTTTATACGGATTTATATTTGATGTCGCGAAACGACAGTTTTCAATCTTAGTAATAAGCAAAATCCCGCATAAAATTATCTCCCACCTTCAATTAAAAGCAAAACTTATTTCAGACACGGTATATCGAGGCTCTTTATAAGCTAGACCGTCTCCAGTCACACAATATTGTGCTGTTACCATTTGAACACCCGAGGCGTCCGTGCAACCAGCATGTCTGTTCTATTGTCAGCGTCTTTTCTATTGCTGCAGGGCAGTTTGATACACACTAAATTTTTGGGCACAAGAATGAATTGCCAGATAATGCATTGCACTACTCCGCAAAACTTTGATTGTCTAAATAAAAATAAACTGAGATGTGAACTGCAATTAATATTCCTTAGAGGTGTTTTAATATAGTTATTTACCTTTGCATTTCTCCATGTCCACATGCTATCTTCAAAACTTGCAACTGATTTTAAACATCAAATCCGGACAGAAACAAATCAACAGTAATTAACAAGATGGTGATGAATCGTAATATGACGTTTTATTTGCTGAGAAATTAAATTAAAGATAAGTAATTAAAATTAAAAAGAAGTCTCGTTTCTAGTTCCAGAGAGTGAATTTCCAGTGCAAAACCGTTGTAAGTCTGTTTAAAAGTAATGTTTCGTAAAAATTGTATAATAATATCTAAAATAAACCGTATCTGCACGCCTTATTTACTCCAAAGGAAATATATAAAAGTCTTACAATGTCTTGAAATACTCTTTTCACAAATATTGACATGTTCAACAAAAGAATGCACATTTTAACAGCTTTTTTGTTACTCTTTTAGATTATTATAATATGTTACATTTAGAAACTTTCGGTCCTTAGGGACTATATCCGGACAGGGGGTGCAATGCCAATCCTGGTCCCTCCACAATTTCTGTTATGATGTACTCTCGCTCCGAAATGAGTGAACAATAACGAATCAGTTAATGCGAGTACTGGTGTCAAATGTTCTCATCGTGCAATAGTTCAGTGCGTACACTTCGCGTGTTGCCAAAAGTTTTAATGCTATGATCAGTTGACTTTAGTACACAAGTCTGGTGAAAATTATGATGTAGTGGTCACTCCATTGGATTTGGATTTGTAACACCAATATTTTCATATACGTTTGTGGTAACAAGACAGAGATAATAGATACGGAAGTTTTATAATATATCATTTATATTTCTGACACTGTTGGAATATAATAATGATAATTTTTTTATGAATACTTGGAATGATTTTTCAATTACCTTATTTAACTAAACATAACGTTCAAAACAACTTACCCAGATCGCAGTAATTATCGAGGAGCTCTTCCTAATGTAGAAGCTAGAATTCATCTCTGGACGGCGTCATGAGGTGGTTAAGGCGCATTAAAGATGGGTGCTTAAACTCTTAAAATACACACAAATTATATATTAAGTTTGTGTACATAATTAAACTATACATTGTTTATTGATAGTTACATACTATGTTTTGTATATATGTACACGTAGTTAATAAATGTGAACTTCTCATAATTGTATTAATAAACTCTAACCTATTGGGGGAGAGGAGTCCAGTGCAGTTCGTCCATTCCCATCAGTGCGCCCCTGAAATACAGGTACATACGGTATTCATAATTATAATTCAAACTTGCGGGATACATTTCCTTGATGCAGATTTTAGAACACGTGAAAGCTGCAATAACGTCAGAATTGGTCATTAAGAGCGACATTAAACCACCGAGAGCTGAAACAGAATGCTGTTCTCTCAGATCCATTGATTACCCCTGGAATGAAACTTCATGTGCTCCAAGTAATGCGAGGTGAGAATAGCGAGAAGGGAAGTTATGGACTTGGAGAAAGTAATTGATATCAAAGTGAGTGGTGTTAAGCTTATAATGTTTCTTTCAGAACAGAACATTTTTGGGCTTAGGCGTAAGGAAAATTTTAATTTATTGAAAATTTAGGAAAATTTGTTAGCTTTCTGGATAAAATAAGAAATTATGAAACTTTTGTTCTCCTGTAATGTTTAACGATTTTCATAATACTCCTTAAACCAGATTGTATAAAAAATTTAACGAAATAAAAAAAACAGATTTATGATTCTAAATTTACAATTGATTCGTAATTCTCTAGAAGCCACCCTCTTGAATTATGAAGGTGTTAAATTTGATACTCAGCAATTAAAGATTGCACTGAGCACTGACTAAGCAGCGCTCCCTGCTCCAAACAACATTCTCTGTGGCACCTTCCAATTTTGAGTTTTTTCCTTGTATTTCACAGGTTATTTTTCACTGCTAACCCATTGGCCTGAACAAACAGCTCTACGATGGGTAATTTTGCGTAAGTTACGAAAGCAGTGTACGTCAGCCACATAAGTCTGTAATACTTGGATATTGCTCTGAAGAAGGACACAGCAGTATGGCCGAAACGTTGGTAATTCTGTCTAATGAGACACCACTTTTCCCGAACAAACAAGCTTATGTAAGATTAGTTGTTGCATGGCGCTACGCGACGCGATTTTTATGCTTTCAGAATATGAAACACCTCTATATAATTAAATTCTAAAAAGTAAGTTATTTAGTAATTAATTAATTATTTCTTTTTAATCACTCACGATAACAGAAGACTCATTTATCCAAGATAGCACTGATGTTTTGAAAAATTTCAAGTCATTTTCTTTCACGCTTCCGAGACGTATGAAAAACATTCCTTCCAAGCTTAGTTGTAGGAATAAAAATTATACCACGTATCAATAATACAATTATGAGATTTTTATATTTTTCTCATATTGCTTTCCAGAGATAATTTATGGATTTGGGTGTGTTTTTTTTAGAATCATATCCCTTTATATGTATTTCATTTTAAGTCTTTTACTATCGGGTAGAAATTTGCATGGACTAAAAGTGCTGAAATATTAATACTCACCGTAATTTTACCACGCACATTGCTTAAGTAAACACAGTTAACTTCGAAACAAAACAAAAATCGTGTATCTAGTGTGGAACTTAATGCACATTGTAAGAGAATATTCAAATTACTAAGTTAGCTTTACGTAAATTACAGGGAACAAATTCATTCCTAACTCAACATATTGTTGTGCAAAAAGAAAACAACTACATTAGAGCATTGTCAGAAGTATTTTTATTTGTATACTGCCACGCTCCAGATGTAAGTCATGTAAAACTTAAGACTTCTAAAATATCATGGCCTTCTGCACACGTGTTCTCTTTTAAAAAATGACTTCCCATTGATATATTATAAGGAATAAACTTATTACACTCTCTAATTTACAACTTTTCATATTCTTCTCTTCTAAAATATATTTTATTTTCTGTCTCAAACTACTATGAAGCATACGACAGAACACCCCGGGAAATTAATTGTTGGATGTAGTTTAATTTGTTTCTTTGCAGTTAATTTTCTCCATACTGGGTGCCATTTAACGAACTCTTGTTAAATTTACTGTCTAATATAAACATTTAAAAATAAAGCAAAAATTTTGAAAGCATTACCACAAGTACCACTGCACTTTTGAGCAATCCCAAAACTTAGATTCAGTATACCAGAAACTAATATAACGAACAAAACTTGCCACTTTTACTCGAGGACAAAACACAAAGTTACTCTTTTGATGATGTTCAAAACACCTTCATATGATTGAGATAGTATTAAAGAGTAATAATTTAAAAATAACATATCATCCACGAAAAACTTTTACAACTCCCTCCCTTGATTTTCATCAGTTTCGAATATCCATGGTCATCTGTTAACTCGAGCAACAATGGCCTTATAGGAAAATTCAGAGAGCGAACGAAAATCATAATTTACAATTTTTTATCGTGAAACTTTTATTACAAGAAAATCAGTGACATTTTCAAATTTAGCAAATTATTACGAATAAAATGATACCTATTTACCTTAGAAAATACAATTACGAGATTCTTCCATTTTTTCTGTCGCATTTTGAAAATCAATTTTGAGTTTGTACGCCTATTTCCCCAAATATGTCCATCTTAACTATGAAAATGTTTTGAAGAAAGCTGAAAGATAATTTTAAGGACAGTATTTTCCCACGACGCAAAGCGACGTGATTCATAAATATTTAAAATCAGAATCATATTTAGGTTCCTATAAAATTTAATTCTAGGAAACTAGGTATTCATTTCGTAATTAATTTATTAGTTTGCATTTTAACTTCTCACGATAGAAGAGGTCGAATTTATCCCAGATTGCAATACCCTTATAACAATCATTTTTTAGAAAAATTTCGCGAAACTTCCGATACATGAGTAGCATTCATTCCTAGCTTATTTTTAGGAATAAAAGTTATACCACACGTTAATACAAAAATCAGTGATTTATTATTTTCATATTGCTTCAAAACGATTGAGTCATGTCCATCTACGTTATAAAAGTTTTGTCTTGTGCACTTATTACGGATTAATTTGCCTGGATTAAAAATGCTGTAGTAACTATACTCACGATGATTTTACTACAAACACTGCTGTAAGTAATCACAGTTATCTTTGAAGCAAAACCAATGTGGTCGCGTAACTATTGCTAAACTTTATACGCATTATAAAAAATAATGAAATCAGTGAACTTTACGTAAATTATTCCGACAAAATCATTATTAACACATAAAAGTAGTTGTGAAAGAATAAAACGCATGTACTTAACTGCATGTACATATCC